>APFE031038817.1:0-35702 GCA_000404065.3 Pinus taeda
GAAATTGATGTACCAATTTACCCAAAACAGGGCCCACAATTTGGCGTTTCATCTTCTAAGGGTCGGTTTTGGAATGTGAAGGGTTTTCCATTGTTTCTCCATAATAAATAGGCCTTCGAGCCTCATTGTAACACAAGTTCGGAACAATTCAGAGACATGTAGCGGCACATCTCTTCTCAGAGATAAGCTACCATCGTCCTAGCTGATTTATTCCCAATTCTGGTTGTAAACATATTTTGGTATTTTCCATTAATGAAATAAAGTGTTATTCCCGCTGCATCTCTTTATTTATGGTTATCGCATCTCTGTATTTATGGTTATCTCTGTAATCTATTGCGTTCCTATTTAAATCCGGATCAGTTTGCCTCTTCATTCATGATGTTGAAGAGGTTGAGGGAGGTCAAGACCTCTCTTGGGTCCATGGTTATTTCTGAGTTTTGGTCTTTTTGGAGAAAGACAGATCAGGTAACCTCTAAAAGAGTGAAGGACACAGTGCTAAATGATGCTTGGTGGGAGAGGGTAGACCTAATTATTCGGATCATAGACCCTATCATTTCTTTGCTTCGATTTGCAGATACAGACAAACCCATCTTAGGAGAGGTTTATGAGGGATGGGATTCCATGATTGAGTCTGTGAGGAGCATTATTCTACAAAGTGGGTGCCCCAAGTATGAGACATCACCAGAGGCCTTCTGTGATACTATACAGGATATTCTTGTCGGCAGATGGGACAAGAATTGTACACCTTTACATTGTTTGGCTCACTCATTGAACCCAAAATACTACATCCATGAGTGGCTATATGGTGGACCTTCCCGCAGATTCCCTCCTCACATGGATGGTGAAATCTCACAGGGGAGGAAAGATGCATTCAGGCGGGTTTTTCAGGATAAAGCATTGCTTGATGAGGTGGAGGATGCCTTTGCAGAGTTTTCCACTGGCACTAGTCGATTTGCAAAAAATGATGTGATTAAAGACAGAGGGGCTAAGAAGCCCTATTCTTGGTGGGCAAATCATGGGGCAACAAGCCCTTCTCTTCAATAGTTAGCCATGAGGCTCCTCTCTCAGGTGACTTCATCCTCTTGTTGCGAGAGGAATTGGAGCACACATGGGAATTTGTATAGTGTGAAGAAGAGCAGGCTTGAGCAGTCCAGGGCAGAGACAATGGTGTATGTGCACACCAATCTTCGTCTTATTTATAGGCAGAGGGTAGAGTGGTTGAGAGGAAAGACAAAGATGTGGAATGTCTTTCGTAATGATATGGGTTTGGACAGTAGTGTTGAGTTGGCATTCGCCAACATGGATCTCAATGATCCAGTGCTAGAGCCTGTTAGATTTGATGACATAGAGGGGTCATCCTCCACACCAGCAGATGCAGAGGCAAATATGGATACAGGGGAGGAGGAGGATGCAGAGGAGAGCAGTGGTGACCATGATGATGAGGACACTGATGCTGATTCTAATGATGACTCTGAGGATTGATGACTACCTATTGCCTTGAGGCTTGTATACCTGTAGTTGTTTTATTTTCTATTTCTATTTACCATTGGCATTACACCACCGCTACCTATGTAACACATTTTGATTTGATGACTTAATGAGAAAACTATAGTTGTCAGTGTCTTTATCTTACTATCTTGTAATTGTAAGTTGTCTTTCATTTATGAATTATGAATCATGATTTATGTGACCACTGACATGTACTTGAATTTTGTATGTACTATGCATGCTATAGATGAAGATCTATGTTTGAAATCAATGAATTTGTATCATTAATTATAAATTGTGTAAGAAATATCTAATTTTTAATATATATATATATATTAATAAAATAATATATAACGAATCCTATGCGTCCTATTCCGAGGGGTCAATGTATCCGAATCCCCAAATCCAACGAATCCCGAATCCCTGTGTCAAGTGACTTAGTGTAATAAGCATTTCGAGATCTGATATATCACTGAACATTGCATTTTAGAGCGGGCTAAAACTCATAAGTTTACATTGGAAAAGTGTTAGGCATCTCATTGATCATCTTTGGTCACCATTACTTACTGTTTATTGGACCTACATTGATTTACTTACTGCTGCCCTAAATTATAAGTAGAATCAGATTTTTTTGTTGGTGTTCATGGTTAAGTGTGCTAACATATTTGTTGCCATCACTTGAACATTAAGTTTCGAAGTTCCATATCTAACAAACTAAAGCACTTAGATCATAACTTTCCTTGGTATTGAGTATCTTTGGGCATATTGGTATCTTGTGAATTTAGTTGAATATCTCTTGAAAAGTGGCATTGAATAATAAAGATCATTAATAATCGGTTTGTGGAATCATCATTGGCGTCTATCTTTTTGAAGTATCTTGGAAGATCTTTGATTGTCTCAAGTAGTGGTTATTGGCATGTCATTGGCTAATTTGGCACTTGTATCATTGAGCACTTGGTCTTGTTTAAGATTGTCTTTCAATAAATTGTTAAATACTCTTGTCATAAGAGAATCAACATCAAGTTCTTGAATAACACAATAATCTTAACTTAAGACTCACTCAATCCACCTTGCATCTCATTCTAAGTATAGTTGCATTAATAACTTACCTCCAAGTTTAAGCTTGGTTGATAGACTCCTAGGACAACCCTTTCTCATTTAGCTTGAGAGATTCAACAATTTCTAGTGGTTAAAACGGTGACCTTGCAATAGTTAAAGCCACAGTATCTGCAGCACCGGAGGCACTGGGTTGTTGGAACACAGCTAGAGGTATCGTTAATCAAGCCTTTGTTTGCTTCCTGTTGGCTTCCATCCCACAACCTACTCCAAAGACTGATCTTAAAACAATTAAGGGGAAGGTCCAACTTAGACTAGGCACATAACTTAAAAGTAACCAAGATCTTTGTGTTTCACCTAGATCTTAGGACTTGCATTTCATATAGGTTAGATAATCATCTAAGTAGTTGTCCATCCGATTACTATTGATTTGGGGTAGCATAGGATGTTCTCTAGCCATGAAATTTGGTGGAGAGGTTGGGGCACATGAGATCTCCAATACCCAGAAAGGATTTAGGCAGATTCTAAATAGATCAGGAGATATTAAAATAATTCATATTTTTAATGGAGTCCCTAAGTCTAAACTTAGGAAAAATAAAATATTAATGTGTATTAATATGAATTTGTGTTAGAATGGTCCAAAAGACATGGATCAAGCTAGATCTGATCTTAGACATTGATTAGGGACTTAATCTCGGTCGTTGAGATGTCAACAAGAAAAGTATCAGAGGAGGCTTGAAGGTCACTTGGAGACGTACACTAGATGATCAATCATTCTATTCTCTAGAGCGGGGTTTGCTAAGAGAGATAGAATCAATGATTGAGAGAGCAGCTGAGGGGCATTGAGTATAGAGAACAGAGAAGGTAGAGATTGTGCCGGGAGAGCAGTGCAGCAACCAGCAAGGGCTCACACAGAGGCATCCAAGTGCTGCAGAGAGCACCAGAGGGGCCAACGTAGTGATGTAGAGGCTCCCAGGGTTGATGCAGGGCCTCCTAGGGTTGTTGCAGGGCCAGCGTGAGACAGGGAGGGGTTGACGCAGTCCAGATTGGGCAGACGTTGGGGTTGCAGGAGCAATTTTGTGCTGAGGAGCTGCCGGAAGGGTTTTTTGGGGTTTCAACCAAGAGATTTCCCTCAAACTGTGAGGCATAGCTGCTAAGGAAATTCTCTGTTGGGTAGGCCAGTTACAGCACCCAGATTATACTCTAATATTGCTTAATACGAAAACCCTGAGATAGTTGCACCGGTTTTCCCGCATTGGGTTTTTCTGGGGACATTGGTCCAAAAATAATGGTGTCACGTGGTGTGTTATTCTTGTTTCTTTTAGTTGTTGATCTGTAATATGTTGATCATGCACTGGTGTTTATTTTCAGTATTTACTTCGTAAATAACTTGTCAAAGAAAAATAACAAGTAGGTAGGAATAAATCAGAAAAAGTGCATGAAGAGTTTCTAAATTAAGTAAACATAGAAACTTCAACATGGTA
The DNA here is from genome assembly GCA_000404065.3 of Pinus taeda. Classification (NCBI taxonomy): domain Eukaryota; kingdom Viridiplantae; phylum Streptophyta; class Pinopsida; order Pinales; family Pinaceae; genus Pinus; species Pinus taeda. The sequence continues at coordinate 4,029 of APFE031038817.1, forward strand.
TCAGAGCATTATTGCAGATCACAGGAGGAGTAAGAGACATCAATCGAATGAAGCAATAGCAGTAGAAAACATTTGTCCCGAGGTGACAGAAGCTGTTTCTAGCAGCGCAGAAGCCAGGAAGTGTGACGTAGAGCTAGCCAGAGCCACGCAGAAGAAGCCAGAAACTGCGCAGAGCCTCTGAGCGGCGAGTGTTGCTGACGCAGAGGGCCAAAGGGTTGACACAAGGTATCCCAAGGCTGACGCAGACCCATCCAGGGTGACATAGAGCCAGCGTGGGGCAGAGAAGGGCTGACGCAGTTCACAGAGAGGAAGTTGTTGGTGTCTAGAAGGCTGCAGGAATATTGCAGAGTGGAGCTGGTGAGGTACTGTAGTCGGAACAGTGCCTGATAGAGTGTTACGAATAAAATATATATAAATAATATAAATATAAGTAACAAGGATAATTGTAATAATGATTAGTTAATAATAATTAGTAGTTAGGTTGAAAAGGCATGTCTAAAAATGAAGCAAACAAAGTTCCTTCTTCATATTAATTACTCCAGAAGACTTGCAATATAAAAATCTCCATTGAGATACAAGCATATATATTGAAATGTATGAATAAGAATGATTTACAATGAGAACGAGAGGCTTGCTTATATATCAAGCAAGTGTCTCTTCATGGAGAGTCATGTCCTATTTAGACATGCCTCTTCAACCTAACTACTAATTATTATTAACTAATCATTATTACAATTATCCTCGTTACTTATATTTATATTATTTATATATATTTTATTCGTAACATTGCCTTCTTCCTCCAAAAGCTTTGTCCTCAAAGCTTATCGATGAAAAAGACTTGATCTCTTTTTCGGGTTCAAATGACTCTCTCTTGGAACAATCATCTTCATCGATACAAACTGATATGATCTTCTAAGTGACAAACAAAATTGTCGCACTGAAAAGGGATCAAACCATCCTAGATTAATCTTCTGTGTAATATTCTGATCACTGGGATTTTGTAACGACTTGTCAGCATAAGACGGGATTGATGTTACGTCATTATTCTCTACAACATTAGTTTGTTGTTTCTGGTCTGAATGGTCCCGATATGTAGCTTGGTTAAGTTGTCTACTCTCATGATTCGGATGTCGATATGGGACTTTACTTCCCCTTATTAGGTGTGTGGAAATTTTTTGATTTACTTCAAGGGATGATGTTGTTGAGTTCGTTACCAAACCTTCACTTGGGGTGTTTATCATCTAAACTGCAACATCCAAGCGCGTCTTTTCTTCAACTTGATTGTCTTGTTCCTAAGTTGTGACATTCACTGGGTCGGTATCTGTTGTTTTGCCATCAACTTGAATTCCTACATTCGATGCTTCCTTCTCGATAAGTTGTTGTACCTTGTTTTCTAATAACTTCTTATCCTTCTTAAGTTTCTTAATTTGCGTTAGTAATTTTTCACTATGGTTTTTAAGTCGAGAAATTACTTTTGAAATATCTAATATATCTTCTAGTGTTACTGAATTTGGTTTCAGTGTAACATCTTGGAGTGTTATTTTCTTCTTCTTGTGGGAAAATGTCAAAAACTTCTTTTTTGTATTTAGAATAAAGGACCCTAGAGTTTCCATCCAGGGTGAGCCCAAAACAATGTCACTAACGTCAAAAAATAAGGTTTTCATGGTGAATTGCGAGGTAAAAGTATAATCTCCAATACTTAGGTGTAGATTGTTTATGTCGTATTGTTTGTCACATGTGTCAACAAAAATTGTTTCAACTATATTTGATTCAGGAATCACCAATTGGTTAGCACATTTAGGACTAACATAATTACTTCTTTCAATAGCACTGATAAAGATTATGATATCTCTTTCTGTGAGTGATCCTTTGATTTTAAATAGTGGTGTCAACACATTTACTAAAGGTTTTAGGAAATCTTCCCTCACTAGTTTCCATTTTGCATTGATGTTTTTACGTAAACAATATGTCAACTTGAGCATTTTTTATTATAAAATATCCCTTATTTCTATATATATTTTTCAAATATTCTCCTTAACACTTTTCAACTACTCTTTTTTTTTAATATCTTATAAAACTTCCAACCACTTTTTATTACCCTTATGGTATAACTTTATATTTAACTAAATAACGGACCTTATATATCTTGGTATTCTTTTATAATTTTCTGTTTTTTTTATAACTTTAAGAATCTTTGCCTTTTTCCTTTTAATTATTTCTACGCCCTCTTTTAACCTTCTAACCTTCTTCTTGATAATGAGTGCTTCAACTCTAAATAATTTTTTTTTACGAACTTCAAAAATAAAATCGACTTATAAGGAGAATTTGGATAACAATTTTAATTATATATATATATATCTTTTTGTTTTCGTTAAATATTCACAGCATCTTCCCTAACGTCCTCTTGTCAACTTAGTGAAATAATATATTGATAGACATTTATTTTTCTCTTTGTAATTTTAACGCTTCAAAATTAAACTAGAGTTTAGGAAGAACGTGACCGTACAACGAGGGGTATGACTGATGGTTTATACGACAGAAATTATTTTATGCGGCAATATGATTTCGAATACAGTAATGGCTTGATTGTATTGGAGGCAAATGGCATCGATTGGTGGGAGGGTACTGGCATGCGATGTTGAAGGGAGAGGCGGCAACACTTGTTGTGGTGACCGACGGTGGTGTTGTCGAAGGAACGTGACAGCTGTAGATAGAGAAGGTTGTGCAGGGAGCTGCGAGCAGGCAAGAGAGGTGGTGTTACATACGGCCTACAGTCAGTTGTGTTGGAAAATCTCTTTTCGTTGAGCAGTTCCAACTATGTGAGCGGGGCTATCTATTGGCATCGTCGGAATGTTAGTGCTCGAACGTTGCAGTGACTGTGAATTTTCCTTGGTGGCTTCAGTGGGCGTGGTACAACTTTCCTTTATATATATATATTTAACCGACTTTTTATTTTTTGTTTTAATAGAGGTCTTTTTTTCTTCTTCTTTAAAAATGGCCAAAGGCCTGAAAAATGGAGAATCTCCCAGTGTGTAGCAAACGCTTCAATTATGACAGCAACAAGGTTGATGACGATTGATGGCCAAGGGCCAATGACAGGACAATGAGCTTAGTGCAGCAGTGAAGTAGTCAAAGGATCGACAGCTTTGATACGAAATGAGCGAACAAAGTTCCTTCTTCATATTAATTACTCCAGAAGACTTGCATAAAGATCTCCATTGAAATACAAGAATATATATTGAAATGTATGAATAAGAATGATTTACAATGAGAACGAGAGGCTTGCTTAATATCAAGCGTCTCTTCATGGAGAGTCATGTCCTATTTAGACATGCCTCTTCAACCTAACTACTAATTATTATTAACTAGTCATTATTACAATTATCCTCGTTACTTATATTTATATTATTTATATATATTGTATTCATAACATAGAGCAAGGCCAGAGGAATTGTTACCGAGGGTTTCTAGCCGAGGAACCCAGATTAGCAGTGTAGTTGCACAAGACGATCAAAGTATGGGACATCTCAACAAGCAGCAGAAGGATTTCCAGGAGGGAAATCAGGACTCAGAGGTTGTCCAGAAGAGAACATCAAGACGGGAAGTAAAGACCCAGAGCAGTCGAACAGAGAACTTCCAAGAGGGAGGTAGAAGAGCGTCAAGGCACTACACGAGATAAGAGGCCGGGATAGACTGGATGGAGCATCAAACTTCACAGTCTAGAAGGCCAGAATCTTATCAGTGCTTGACAGGAATCGTGTCAAGAACTTCGCCTTGAAGGTTATAGCTATCCCAGTCGACCCCAATGATAATGAGGAGGTGATGGAGAGGGCCAAGTGCATTATCCTTGACGAGGTCAAGGATCATGTGGTACCACATATAGCCGAGAAGGAAACGGGAGTTGAGATGTGGGAGGCTCTCAAGAACCTATACCAGCATACTTCTGTGCAGAGAAGAATGCTGCTTGAGAACCAGATGAGGTCGTATCAGATGAAGAAGGGTCAATCGATTGACACCTCCCTCGGAGGACTGAATGAGATCCGACACCAGTTGACTACTATAGGAGTGACTCTGGATCAAGAGCTTATGGTGAGGACAACCTTGAATGTTGTCTCAGAAGAGTGGGAAGTGTTTGTCCAGAGCATCCTGGGCAGAGGGACTCTCCTACCTTGGGACAAGATGTGGGCAGCTCTTCGCCAGGAAGGATCAGACGGCAATCGAAAACAGGTAGCAGCAGCAAAGGGATCAAGGTCAAGGAGGAGGAGGAGCATGTGACCCTAGCATTTGAGGAAAAGCAAGAGAAGCGGAAGAAGAAAGATCTCTCCAATATCAAGTTCTCCCACTATGGGGAGATGGGTCATTATGCAACTCAGTGCCCAAGGAAGAAGAGTAAGGGAGAGTCTTCCAAGACTAAGAAAGCGCCATCACAGGTAGAGAAGGAAGTCTTGACAGATGATGATTGTGCCATGAGTGCACGCGCACCACTTGAGCAAAAGTGTGGAGACATCGAGCTGTAGTTAGGCGGACTACAAGCGATGAGGGGCAGGATCCTTGAGGTACCCAGCCTCTTGGATTAGACCTTGCTACGGGAGCTCTGATGAGGAGTAGCAGGATTGGCTAGGCACGTAGAGACGGATGCGGATGGAGTAGCAGAGAGAGCTACAGTGAAGGAGTCCCGAGACAGCACAGAGCTAGCAGGCTACAGCAGTGCGAGAGGCACAGGAGTGTTGCACCAATGCAGGAAGGCACAGAAAGGTGTGCAATGGTGCGAGATGCAAGGAGTTGTTGTAGCAACGCAGAGGTCAGAGAGAGGGAGCATTTGTCAGCAGCAGAGGGAGATTCAACATCAGTGAGTGTTTCTAGCCCAACAGGGAGGTCAGTTGGGAGATCAGTTACTTACTTCTCAGTAACTGAGTTGCAATGCAGCAGTAGGCAGCATGATGCAACATGATGAGAGGAGGTGCAGTGCAAACACAGTGCTGGGAAGTAGGACCAACAATAGCACAAATGCAGAGGGAGCTGTCGTACAGATGCAGCGGTGGTAGTGGCAGAACCATGGGCAATAGTACAGAAGGCAACAGTGCAGAGGATGTTGGGCAGGAAGGCCTAGCATCAGCAAAGGTACCAATGCCGAAAGATCAGAGTAATACGCAGTGAGAAGTATTGCTAGAGCACAATCCTCGTTAAGAGGGAGTGTTCATTTGGGGTAGGATCGAACGTGCTCTAGCCATGAAATTTGGTGGAGAGGTTGGGGCACATGAGATCTCCGATACCCCAAAAGGGTTTGGGCAGATTCTAAACAGATCAAAAGATATTAAAATAATTAATACTTTTAATGGAGTCCCTAAGTCTAAACTTGGGGAAAATAAAATATTAATGTGTATTAATATGAATCTGTGTTGGAATGATCCAAAAGACATGGATCAAGCCAAATCTAATCTTAGCCATTGATTAGGGACTTAATCTCAGCCGTTGAGATGTCAACAGGAAAAGTATAAGAGGAGGCTTGAGGGTCACTTGGAGAAGTACATCAGATGATCAGTCATTCTATACTCTAGAGTGGGGTTTGGTAAGAGAGATAGAATCAATGATCAAGAGAGCAGCTGAGGGGCATTGAGTACAGAGAAACAAAGAAGGCAGTGATTGTGCCGGGAGAGTAGCATAGCAGCCAAGGAGACTGACGCAGAGCCAGCAAGGGCTCACGCAGAGGCAGCCAAGTGTTGCACAGAGCACTAGAGGGGCCAACGTAGTGACGTAGAGGCTCCCAGAGCTGATGTAGGGCTTCCTGGGTTGACGCAGGCCAAGAAAGGCTAACGCAAGGCCAGCGTGAGACAGAGAGGTGCTGACGCAGTGCAGATTGGACAGATGCTGGGGTTGCAGGAGCAATTTTGTGCTGAGGAGCTGCCGGAAGGGTTTTCCGGGGTTTCAACCAGGAGATTTCTCTCAAACTGAGGCATAGTTCTCTGTTGGGTAGGCCAGTTAAGGCACCCAGATTGTACTCTGATATTGCTTAATAAGAAAACTCTCAGATAGCTGCACCGATTTTCCCGCATTGGGTTTTTCCAAGGACATTAGTTCAAAAATCATGGTGTCATGTGGTATGTTTGTTCTTATTTCTTTTAGTTGTTGATCCGTAAAATGTTGAGCATGCACTCGCATTTATTTTCAGAATTTACTTCGTAAATAACTTGTTAAAGAAAAATAACAAGTAGGTGGGAATAAATCAGAAAAGGAACATGAAGGCTTTCTAAATTAAGTAAACTTAGAAACTTCAACAATTACTTGCCTTTAATTTGTAACAAGCAAGAGATTTTGACTCCATAAGGCACTGGTCTCAATTCTAAATCTAATCAAATCCCTAATCTTGCTAAATTTTACCAAGTAGTTAGGCCACTCAACTGTCTCCCGGACAAATTGGTTCCCAACTTGTTTTCCATCACCTCATTTCCATAGGGACTACCTCCCATAGCCTGTTGTTTTGAGACAGCTAGAACGAAGTGGACGGGGATCAGAGTGACATCACCTGCCCTGAGTCATTGTCGCGGTGCCTGTACAATCTGAGCGGCAACAGGACCTAAATTCTTTGTGTCTCATTTTGTTCTTGGTTGTCTTCTATTGTGCATTTGATTTATGTTCTATCTACAGTTTTTTATTTAATATTGCAGCATAAAGAAGTTTTGCAATAAGTGATTGTTACAGCATAGAACGTCAAAATTTCAACATGGTGTCAAAGCTTTGGTGAAGACAAACTCCATTTCCAGCTCCCTTTCTACTAAAATATCTCTCGTTGTCCGCTCTATTTACAACTATCTTTTTGCTGAAATATCTCTTGTTGTTCACTCCATTTCCAGCTCTCTTTCTGCTGAAATATCTCTCGTCGTATACTCCATTTGCAGTTCTCTTTTCACTAAAATATCGCTTATTGTTCCTTCTACTTGCTGCTCATTTTTTGCTGAAATTTCTCATCCTTTTTGCTATTGAAATATCTCATTTATAGTTGAAATATCTTTTGTTGTCCTTTTTTATTATTGTTGAAATTTTCCTCCTGAAATTTTGTTGCTGAAATTTTACTACTATCATTCTTCCAAGATTTCAAAGAACCCAAGATATGATACTAATTTTGCAGATAGGAATTAAGGTGTTGCATGTGTTTAATTGTTTTGGTTTTGGTACTTGTTGATGCATGCAAAAGTAAAGAGTAGTTTTATTTTTGTTTATGTAGGTGCAAGAAAGTGTTGCCTTGAAAAGAAGTATTATGCATAGAAGGTTATGAAAAAATAACTGATAGAAATTGAATGTTGAAGATAGGGGGATCTTGACTCTCTCACATTATATGAGACAAATCATAATCTTATGGGTTTTGGTAATTTTGATATTAGAGTTTACTAACAATAGTGGTTGTAGGTAAAAATCATGACTTTTGCAAAAAATGGAATGATAGTTTTATAAACTAACCTATTTTGCACCGCATAGGGACGGATTATAATTAATAGCATTGCAAACAATGAAGTCAATATGTATAATTATTACTACATGCCTTCACTCTGGTATCAAGATTTGAAGATTTTTATAAAATCAATGGAAGACCTATCCATGCATTGATTCATGATATGTAATCATCCATATAAATTGTAGCACCAAAAAGTTCACTCATCTTCATTATTAAGCATTAACTCATGTGAGAAAAATGGTTTCTGAAATACCTGATATTAGAGTGGATCATCATGGAGTTTTCCAAGTGGTGTTCAAGAAGATGCATTTCTTCTGCCAATGACATATGATTTATGGATAGTCGTAACTTATAGAGGCCGGATCAAAAGGGAGCTAACAACTTCCTTCAATCCCCATTTAAAATATATATATAGAATTATTTTCAAGTCTTATGTGACAATTCATCAAGGTTGCCAACAACCAAATTACCCCATCTCAACCTCAACGTTGCACTATAAATAGAGGTGGCCTTCAAGTCATTTTCACACACACTTCTCCTAAGATCTCTCTCGACTTGTTTTGGTAGAGAGATCAAGAGGGAGAAGCCCTAGACACAAGAGAAAAGGAGACTAAAGGAGCAACCCTAGCTGCAGTTCAGATGAGATCTATACGCTGCCATGGAGAGACCCCTAAGCTGCACTAATGAGATCTAAACGCAATACTAAAGGAGAAGTCTTCGAGGGAGTGCCCTAGTCTTATACGCTACCCTAAATTACAGTGATGAAGGAAAGGTTCTAGACACAGATTGAAGAACTACCCATAGTAAAATGATGCCCTAATCCGCTGTCCTAGAAAGCTCCCATATGCAGTCCTAAAAGGAGGCATCTAACCTTACCCTAGCAGCAGTAAGGAAGAGTCTTAGCCACAGAGATCTGGCCGCTGTCCTAGCCCTAAATGCAATCCCTTAATCCGTAGTCTCAAGAGGCTTCTATGCTGCCCTAGCCACACTCCTCAAGGGTGATCTAATCTGCAGTTAAGGGTGACCCTTACACATTGTCTAAAGGCTCTCTTCTAAGTTCATGAAGGCCCCAAATTCTGCAGCAATTAGACTCATATATGCTACCCTAATTCGCTGACAGGTGTAGCACTTATCCGCTGCCAAAGCAGGTCTCCTAGCCGCAAAGTTTGTACGATGTACAGAGGAGGCCTTTCCTCAACAAGTATGGTTCTAATTCATAGCTAGAAAGGGGCCCTAATATTGTAGTCAACAGAGAGGCCTCAAGTCACAGTTAAAGGAAACTTTAAGCCTGCTAAAGGAGCGCCCTAAACACAACTTGAATTGTTGTAGGTGACAACGTTGTAACAAGGTTATGACTGGGCATGAATTAAGGGTTCATGAGACCTGTTGGAGGAATCTATAGCTACAGCCAACTGCTTTGCTAAGCTGCAAGCCATAGCAAGTAGCTAAGGTTGTTCCAAGGTAGTATTGCAGCATGCATTGAGTACAGGTGGCAGCGTGGATTAGGAGAGACTCTCCTAGGTGGACTGCAGCTCTTGAAGGGCTTAGTTGTCTAACAACTTGGAAAGGTAAAGGGTTTCTCTCTGTGCCCTTACTATAATTAGAAGAGAAGGCAATTAGAGGAACATTGCAGCAGCATTGATGATCTACTCTTCATAAGCACTTGAAGTCTGTAGGTGCTACAAGTCATCAATGGAATGTTGCAGCTGTAAGGAGAGTTACTGGATTGATGATCTACCAAAAAGGGGATATGCAACATCACTCTTACTGAATGTTGTCAGGGTTGCATCTTAAATTAGTCATGATTAGTAGAATGATGGATTTACTGCTACCGTCATAAAATCTTAGATTTGTATATTTGTACTATCTCTCTCTCTACTAAACTATTGAAGAATATAAGAAGAACTGATCAAGGGTTTCCCCACATTGGGGTTTGTCCCTGGCTGGTGCCACATCTTGTGTCCTCTTGTCTTGGCTTGTCTTCTACTGTATATGTTTATGTTCTATCTACACTTAACTATCATGTTGATGTGATTGCTAATCTAAATATTGTCATTGGGCTAATATGAAAAATTGAAGTAAATTGCTCTAAAGCATAGCATCGAACAGACCAAAATTTTACATGGTATCAAAGGTGAGGTGAAGACAAAGCCCAATCAAGAGTGAAAGAGCAATCACCTAAGATAGTTGGAAAGGAAAAAAAAGCTCAATGGGTTCCTCATCCCACTTCCCGGCTAAAGAAAGAGCAAGAAGTGTTGGATTACGTGAAGGGTAAAATCTCAGAGCCTCCATCAAAGGCACCGGTTGCTCCAAATATCAAGTACATCAACGGTGAAGTCGAAGCGTAGAAGATTATCAGAGATTCCATTGACAAGCGTCTGGTGGTCTAACTAAAGGTCACTTCAATGGAAAGTCCGGATCTAAGGGTGGAACATAGGGCAGTTGCCTTGCTTGTAATAAGTTTGGCCATTATGCGAGGGAGTGTCCAAATAGAAGGGACACATAACATGACAATGATCTCAATCATTCCAGGAGCATCTTCAATGATGACAGGTTCAATGGAAAAGGAAAAAGGAATGAGGGACATCAAGGAAATGATCGACCCTCTAAGAAAGTAAGGAACTCCAAGTATGAAATCAAATGTTGTTTCTGATAAGTAAAAGGAATATTATCTTATGTCGGCCCTCTCCACTACCTCTCCTCCGGATTCTTTGGGAAATTGGCTTAATGATAGTGGTGCCTTAAGGCACTTCACCGGATAGAAGGAAGCGCTCTCTAATATGATAGAGAAGGAAACAAGCTTGGAGATTATTTTTGGAGAAGATGCCAACTATCTTGTAAAGGGTGTAGGGAATGTTTCTCTTCAATTGGATCAGGGTAACTCTTTATGTACCTAATCTCAAAAAGAACCTGGTGTCCATTTCGGCAATGGAAGACAAAGGTTACAAGGTGGCATTCATCGATGGAAAGATACGTGTTTGGAAAAAGTATTTTAAAGATGCTTTTACTCTTAGGTTCAGGATTGGCAATTTGTATCAAGTTGCAGGAAGTCCATTGGGGACCATGTCATGTGACACATCTCTTCTATGGCACCAGAAGTTTGCTCAATGTAAGACGGATGGTGACAAGGATGCCTGAATTCAAAGAAGAGCATGAAGGTACATGTCCGAGATGTACCGTAGGAAATCTTACAAGGGGGCCATTCCCCTCATGTAATAGCAAGACCACAAATGTGGAACAACCCGAGGGGTTTGAGATTCATGAGTAGGAATCTCATGTATGCAGGTTGAAGAAAACTCTATGATTTAAAGTAAGCACCCCGGGCTTGGTGTGAGAGGATTGACAGCTATTTGATGAAGCTAAGATTCACTAGCAATGAAGCTGATCCAAAACTTTGCTTTAAGGTTGTGGATGATAGACCTCACATAATGGTACTTTATGTGGACAACCTCTTTCTGACAGATGCAAACCCTCTCATTTGCAAAAGTAAGAGGGAGTTGGATTTTGGATTTGGAATGGTGAACTGCAAGCCCGTGACTACCTTGATGGATCTTAACTTTTAAGAAGTTATGCAGTAGTGTTGTCGGACCTGATTTGGGAAATGCCTCTGAGTTTCGTCAACTCATAGTAATATTGATGTTCTTGGTGAACTCCCGTCTGAATAGATGTTTTGCAGTTAGCATGTTGAGCCAATATATGGTTGAGCCTCATCACTCACATTGGATTGGTGCCCAGAATCTTCTGAGATATCTTCAGGTCACAATCATTCACGGACTGAGAGACACTATCGAAAATGTGAGGTGGCATGATTATTTTGATGTTGATTAGGCAAGTAGTGTGGAGGAAGCACCGCTGAGGCCGAATACGTAACTGGGACTATGGACTACTGTGAAGTTGTATGGCTGTGGAAGCTCTTTAGTGAGCTGTTTAGACACGTGTTGGATACCACTGTGATCTTCTATGACAACCAGAGTTGGATTCAATTGTTGAGAATCCCGTGTTCTATGATCACTCCAAGCATATAGACATCAGGTACCACTTTATCTGGGATATGGTACAACGTGGCGCAAGAAGGCCCCATCACTCTGGGACTGATGTGTAGGTCGTCGATATTTAGTTGACGCCCCTGGGAAAGGTCAAATTCTTGACTTTCCGAGAACGATTAGGAGTTGTGGAGAGACCCTCTCCTGAGGATCTTGTATGATATGGATATTAAGCTCTGGGAGCTCCGAGGGGGCATTGGGTATTTATTGAAGTGATGAGCAACCATAGAGTAAGTGGTTCAGCCTTCCCCTAGTGGTTTGCTATGTAGGCAGGAAGAGCGGTTCATCCTTCTCCTGCTGAGATACAGTCATAGGGTGAGTGGTTCAACCTTCCCCTAGTGATTTTTTGTGTATAGGGTGAGTGGTTCAGCCTTCCCCTGGGATACCCCATGGCGACATGTAGGCAGGATGAGTGGTTCATCCTTCTCCTGTTGAAACATCCTACCCATGTAGTCTAGGACTCATGGGAAGTACCTCTCATCTGGCCAATGAGCAGGGAAATGAGGATAAGGACCATAGTACGACCGATGGACGCATCATGTACTACCGTACTCCCTATGTTAGGATGATATTGATCTCGGATCAATTGGAACAGACTTCGGGTTCGTAAGAGTGGTATGAGACACTCTCTTTATGGCAGCTGATATTTTTCTTGGATTCCTCTCGTCGAGAGGTGTAGGATTGATCTAAAGATCATCCGATTTTGACATGTATTCATGGAGATATGAATTTATTTGTGCTATGTGACAATTCGTCAAGGTCGGCCAGCAACCAAATTACCCCATCTCAACCTCAATGTTGCACTATAAATAGAGGTGGCCTTCAAGTCATTTTTTCACACACTTCTCTAAGATCTCTTTCCACTTGTTTGGGTTTTGGTGGCTAGAAAGATCAAGAGGGAGAAGCCCTAAACGCAGGAGGAAAGGAGACTAAGGGAGCAGCCCTAGCCGCAGTTCAGATGAGATCTATACGCTGCCATGAGAGACCTCTACGCTGCCCTAATGAGATCTAAATGCAGTCCTAAAGGAGTCTTAGAGGGAGTGCCCTAGTCTTATACGCTGCCCTAAATTATAGTCATGAAGGAAAGGCTCTAGACACAGATTGAAGGAGAACTAGCCACAGTAAAAAGATGCCCTAATCCATTGTCCTAGAAGGCTCCCATACGCAGTCTTAAAAGGAGGGATCTAACCTTACCCTAGCCGCAGTAAGGAAGAGTCTTAACCACAGAGATCTGGCTGTTGTCCTATCCCTAAACGCAGTCCCCTAATCCATAGTCTCAAGAGACTTCTATGCTGCCCTAGCCGCAGTGTTCAAGGGTGATCTAATCCGCAGTTAAGGGTCACCCTTACACACGGTCTAAACTTTAAAGGCTCTATTCTCAGTTCATGAAGGCCCCAAATTCTGCAGCAATTAGACTCCCATACGCTGCCCTAATTCGCTGAAAGGTGTGTCACTTATCCGCCGCCAAAATAGGTCTCCTAGCCGCAAATTTTGTACGCTGTCCAGACGAGGCCTTTCCTCAGCAAGTATGGTTCTAATTCATAGCTAGCAAGAGGCCCTAATATTGCAGTCAACAGAGAGGCCTCAAGTCACAGTTGAAGGAAACTTTAAGCCTGCTAAAGGAGCCCTAAACACAACTTGAATTATTGTAGGTGACGACGTTGTAACAAGGTTATGACTGGGCATGAATTAAGGGTTCATGAGACCTGCTGGAAGAATCTATAACTACAGCCAGCTGCTTTGCTAGGCTGCAAGCCATAGCAAGCAGCTAAGGCTGTTCCAAGGCAGTATTGCAGCATGCATTGAGTACAGGTGGCAGCGTGCATTAGGAGAGACTCTCCTAGGCGGACTGCAGCCCTTGAAGGGCTTAGTTATCTAACAGCTTGGAAAGTTAAAGGGTTTCTCCCTGTGCCCTTACTATAATTGCAGGATCAGGCAATTAGAGGAACATTGCAGCAGCATCAATGATCTACTCTTCATAAGTGCTTGAAGTCTGTAGGTGCTGCAAGTCATCAGCGGAATGTTGCAGCTGTAAGGAGGACTATTGGATTGATGGTCTACCAAAAAGGTGATATGCAACATCACTCTTATTGAATGTTGTCAAGGCTGCATCTTAGATTAGTCATCATTAGTAGAATGATGGATTTACTGCTGCTGTCATAAAATCTCAGATTTGTATATTTGTACTATCTCTCTCTCTGCTGAACTATTGAAGAATATAAGAAGAATTGATCAAGGATTTCCCCACATTGGGGTTTGTCCTAAGTTGCCAGAAACGGCTACCCTAACCCCCAAAACGGTGTTTTCCCGTTTCAAATCCCGATCCTGGAACAAAACGCCAGAAAAACGTTTTGGTGCCGTTTTTTGTTTTTGGATACGGAACTTTTTTTTCAAACGGCATTTTTGTAGGAAAAACATGCCATTTTAGAAATTTGAAAACGTTTTCTGACATTCTAAAACGTATTTGGAAAAATTTGAAACGCTTTACAGCAAAAAAAGGGTTTTGAAGTCTGCCCGCCGGGAACAACAAACTTAAAATTGAAAATTGGCTGCACGACTAACTTATATAATATACGCATTACGACAACCCCCGTACTCACGAATTTTTTAAAGCTCTCCTGGCATATATTGTGAAAACAATTGCAATACCAACAACCACACAAAAGGAAATTGCATTGTAGATAAATTATAATCTCTACAGGTGTTAGATGGAGATTTCTGTATTTTACATCTACCAATGTTTTTAGTAGACGGCCACTGCACAACACAAAAATATAAACTGATGAGTCTTGTATGGAAAAATGCTTCTATTTTTTTCAGTAAAAATCTATTCCTATCAACTCAGCCAAAAAATACTAAGATAATAAAACAAACTGCATCAGAGTCAATTTCAAGGCAGCTTATACACCACATGTCAGTATATACTTTAAACGTTTAGTGAATGGTTATTTAATATTTTATGTACTTAGATTATGTTAATGATAGTGCATTAAGTTATTAATTAAGTACTTCAATAATAATTAAGAATAAATAAAAAATAAGTTATACAACCTCTCTCATCTCTCACGTGTAAAAGAAGTTTTTGAATTATCTTCTCTCTCTTCTATGTTTTTCCTGTCCATTTCCTGTGTGTGTAAATCTGATGTGAAAATGCAGGCCTGTTGCCCTCTAAGTTCTAACTTGGACCATAAATCAGATCTGAAATTTCTTGCAGATCACTGTGATATTGCTGAGAAATTAGCTTTTATGAATAGGATAGCCAAGCATGAGGTAAAATGAACCTCTACAAGTGATTTCCAAGAAGGTTTAGGTCATATTGCCACTGAAATTAGTCCATATCAGTGCTGTTTTGAAGAATCAGGAAGGCAAGATAAGACCATCTTGATTTTAGCCAAGATATTTGATGATGCTCACTTGGATGGGATTCCTTAGCCAAGGCTTCATAACAAAATTTCAAATTTTCAAAACATGAACAAAGAAATGAAATCTGCTCATTGCTATGATATTTGGACAGGGTTTCGTTGCCTCTTCTAAAGCATGAAACAAATATTTTTCAAGATATTCACCACTGGGATGTGTCATACAACTGAATTTGTCCTATCTTCTGTCATTTAGCTATTTCAAAAGACAGAAACTAAGAATCACGGAGCAATACAAAATAAATTAACTTGTTAACTGGCATTCAACTGTTGAAAAAGAATCAAGCATAGGCCACCTAGTTAGAGAAGTATAACAAATAACATGGGACTTGAATGTTTATGGCATATGTTGAATTGATGATGATGAATCATGATAGATCATAGATGATAATCTAGATTTTGAAATACGAATGGTAATATGAAATTTTTATTTTTAAAATATATATATGTGCCGTTTCCTGCCGTATCGTATCCAGATTTTTTGAAAATTTGCCGTATCCGTTTCAAGCCCCGTACCCGTATCCATTCCCGTATCCGTTTTCTGGTAACTTAGGGTTTGTCCCTGGCTGGTGCCACATCATGTGTCCTCTTGTCTTGGCTTGTCTTCTACTATTTATGTTTATGTTCTATCCGCACTTTACTATCATGTTGAAGTGATTGCTAATCTGAATATTGTCATTGGGCTCACATGAAAAATTGAAGTAAATTGTGTTGGCATTATGATTCTGGTATGGCTCTATGATACAGGTGTTGTACTTGATGGAAACTCACTCAAGTGGCAATGCTCTGTTCAGGCTCTCAAAATGATGGAAATTAAGAGGCTCGCAGGTGAATGGTTCAAAAGGTGCGGACCCGCAGGTTCGTCGTCCAGGAGGTGTGGTCATACCCGCAGGTTACCCGTTCAGAAGGTGCGGAACCCCAGTTCACTCACTTCAAGGCAGAGAAGCAAGCTCACGTGGGGTTTCTTATGTTTGGCCCGTGGTATTTAGCCCGCCATTTCTGATGCTATGGTTTTGGCCCGTGGTATCAACAAGTACAATCAATGAATGTTAGAACCAAGTCCTTTATGTCGAGTTTTAGAAAGATATCGAGCCATCTCATGACTTGAGTGGACATAAAGTGGACAAGAGTTCAAGACTTCTGCAAGGAAGCTGGAATCGAAAAAGAGACCACCATACCATATAACCCAAAACAAAATGGGCGCTTAAGGATCTTTGATTGCCCTGTCTACTTTCATGTGTCAAAGGAAAGGAGTACCAAGCTGGAAGCTTCATGTAAGGTATGACTATTGGTTATTGTGAAAATTCTCAAGCTTACAGACTATATGTGCTTGGTAAAAGAACTATACAGCTTAATAGAGATATAACATTTGATGAAGATGCAGCTCTTTGAAAAGACATACACACTCCTCCTGCTAATGTTGAAAGACAAGATGATGCCTTGGATGCACAAGAAGATCCCGAGCTTGAGGATGATCTTGCTACCCATGGATCCCATGGACTCCTTGGATCCTTCTCCATGCGCTATAAAGACACAATTATGGCTTCGTGACACTTTACAGGATGTTGATAGACATGTTTCTCCCTGAGGAACCTTCAGAGAAAGAAAGAAACCATGTCGAATACAAGGATATGTTGTAGCCATGAGCAACATTATTCAAACATAGTCATGCACTTTTGAAGAAGTTGTGAAGGCTCAAGTGTGGAAAGAGGGTTCTCTCAGAAAGAGGGAACAAACTATGATGAAATTGTTGCACCTATTGCCCATTATACAACCATTTGTTCTATTGTGGATCTAGCTGCTAGCCAAGGATGGACCCTTCACCAAATGGATGTGAAGAGTTTTATTCTACATGTCTTCCTCAAGGAAGAAGTAATTGTGGAGAAACCACAAGGCTTTGAAGTGCATGACAGAAAAACTCATGTGTGTACACTGAAGAAAGCCCTCTATGGTTTGAAGCAAGCTCCAAGAGTTTGGTATGCCCGCATTGATAGCTTCTTGATGAAGTTTGGTTTTACTAGAAGTAATATTGATCCAAATCTTTACTTCAAGACAGTCCAAGGTATGCCTTTGATTTTGGTATTATATGTTGGTGACTTGTTCTTGACCGATGGAGAACCTCTTATTCTCCAGTGTAAGAGGGAGTTAGTTTCTGAGTTTGAAATTGTTGAAGGAAATGTAACTAGGTTCGGTCTTCATAAATTTACTTTTGATATTTGTATTTATTCGAGAAAAGCAATATTATTTTTATAATATATATCAATGAGTTTCTTGCTCATTGAAATAGGTCTAGCACATGTTAAAGTGTTATAAGTGAATCAAAGAGTCAAAAGAATTATGTTGAAGACTTTAAGGGCATGTATACCATGTATATAATTGTATAAAGAGTCAAGGGAAAACCTTCCAAGCAAAGTCAAGTCCTCTCCATGCAACGACATCCCTCAAGAAGCAAAAATGATGAAGAATCTTCAAGTCGGCCTGCAGTCTTCAAGTCATCCTAAAGGAGGGACAAACCTCTATATATAGAGGTTGTCCACTCCCTCAAACAACAAGCACACATCTCTGAAATCAGCGAAGTAAGAGAATCGAGTAAAGAGTGAAAGAAGTCGAATAGAAGGAGCCTCTAGTGCAAAGAAGAAGGAGAAGACAAGACCGAAGTTGTGAGAGCTAATCTAAGGGTAAAAACACAGTCACACGTGCAAGAAAAGAGGCCTCTCTGTGGTCATGACAGTAGCAGTATATCAGCACCACCTCTCACATTGTTTGGGCTAGTAACTTAGGCCTATTAGACCTCCCTCGATAGCAAAGAAGAGGCTATCTCAAGCTAAGGAAATCACCAACATGTCCAAGAATCTAGGGCTGTTTTACTGTCACATCAGTCCACATATACATCTCAAGAAGAATTTGGTTTGGTCAAGAAAAGGAAGGTGTCTCCATAAGTGAAGGATATCATTAAGTACAAAAGAGAAGCATCTCATCTAGAGCTCACTTAAACAAGGTCTATCTCCAGTCAAAGAAGGAAGGAGTAGGAAGTGTCGGGGAAAAAAGTGTCGGATGAAGGAAGACTAAGTGTCGGGGAACAAAGTGCAGAAAGCAGGAAGGACTTGTGCTTGGAGGACATTCTAGTCAAGGGTCTAGGGTTTGGCATTGATCAATAAGAGATATTTACCGAACGGTTTTCCTCTCAAGAGAAGAGAGGTTTTGCCCTGGCAAAGAGCCAACATCTTGTGTTCTTGTTCTTATGTTTTTGGTAACAGTTTGATGAAGTACACACACACGCATTAATAAGAAGAAAAAGAAGATTAAGCTAACAAGAAAAAGTAAAAAGACTCCACAAATTGTTATCAAATCAAGAAGAATCACACTACACCTAATTGCCCTTGATTCTTCAACAGAAATGAAAGATATTCATTTTATGCACTAATTTTTAGGCCTAGAAGTATGGAAGAATCCTGGTGAAAATTTCCTTTCGCAAGGAAAATATGTTGTCAATCTACCAGAAAGATTACAAAATGTAAACCCATGAATACTCCAATGGAGATGAACTTCAAGAAGTTGTGTGGTGAAGCTGCAAGTCCCGATTTGGCTAATCCTTTTGAGTATCCACAACTAATTGGACCATTGATGTTCTTAGTGAACAATAGACCGGACATATGTTTTGCGGTCAATACTACGAGGCAATATATGATTAAGCCATATCATGCACATTGGATTGTTGCAAATCATGTTCTGAGATACCTGCATGGGACCATCAATCTCGGATTGAGATATACTGCAGGAGGTGTAAAGCTACATGGAAACTCAGATGTTGATTGGGTTGGTAACTCTACTGATAGAAAAAACACATATGGGCGTTGCTTCAGCTTAGGATCTGCCATGATATCCTAGATGAGCAGAAAACAAAAGTTTGTAGCCCTTAGAATGGTTGATGTTGAGTACATTTCTACTAGCATGGTTAGGTGAGGCAGTATGGCTAAGGAAACTCTTTGAATAGTTGTTTGAGAATGTTCTAGACACAACAGTAATTTACCGCGACAATAAGAGTGGGATTCGACTCGCAAAAAACCTCGTGTTCCATGACAAGTCCAAGCATATTGAGATCAAATATCACTATATCCAAGATATGGTGCAGAGAGGAGCAGTAAGACTCCATCATATAGCGATTGATGACCCAATCGCTAACATTCTTACCAAGCCTTTGCTGAAAGGAAAGTTCTTGGTTTTCAGAGAGCAGTGTGGACTGACAGATGTGACCCTTCCTAGAGAGGGGGGTCATGGATGATAAGCCTTGGACGTGCGAGATCCTTGTCATATGTTGACAAGTGGATACCCCCAAGCCGTGACGAGCCTTGGATGTGCAAGATCCTTGTCATGTGTTGACAAGTCGACCCCCCCAAGCTGAGATGAGACTTGGTTGTGCAAGATCCTTGTCATGTGTTGACAAGTGGTACCCCCAAGTAGTGATGAGCCTTAGATGTGCAAGATCCTTATCATGTGTTGACAAGTGGATCCCCCCAGCCAGTGAAGAGCCTTGGATGTGCGAGATCCTTGTCATGTGATGACAAGTGGACCCCCCAAGTAGAGATGAGACTTGGTTGTGCAAGATCCTTGTCATATGTTGGCAAGTTGAAATCCCCCCAAGTGAATATAGGGTGATGGATGAATCTCCCCTATGATGATTCTTCTTCATTAGAGTGAGACATCATTGTTTTAGATGAAACGAAGCAGAGATGAACAGAAATGAGCAAAGAAAGCAAAGATCTTTGTTGCAGAAAGAAATTCCTCCCTAGCTGAGAGGGATTGTTGAAAATTTGGCAACACTAGGATGAATTTCTAAAAATAGAAAGTCTCAAGTATGACTTTCCAAAAATAGTAAATCACCTTGCATCAATGGAAAATCTCTTCTGATCATCAATCAATCATAACAATTCAATTTTGACTTAATCATCAATATTAGCATTGGTACCATTATTATTATTCTTATGATACTATTATATATTAAAAAGAAATTCAAGCCACTCAATCATGGCTCTCAATAATGTTCTCTTACACTCATTATTGGCATGGCATATTCCTCTTACATCCTTATTCATGCTTTTACACTCTTACACTCATTAAAGCACGTCATAAAATATTTTCTTACACTAAAAGCATGTCACAAAAGATTCCTCTTAAGCATTCTTTAATGCATATGTTACACTCTCTTAAAAGTATAAGTTACAAAGGCATGCATACCTCCATAATGGCTTGATTTACATTTCCTAAATAGGCATTGTTACCGCTCAAACTAGTAGGGGGTCCTAGAGGGGCACTTGCTAGGTCAAGAGAGTTCACCAATGGGAGTAGACCCAATATATAGAGAATCACTTATAAAGGATAGATCAACTAAGATGGGTGTGAAGTGATCTCGGGGACCCTTTCCTACAGAAGGCTCAAGAATGGGACTTGCTTGCTTCTTAAGCAAGGTACAAAGCTTTCTAGGATAAGGGGATGAGGATTTAAGGGTGAGGTTCATGGCGTGCGAATTGTAAAGGAGCTTCCAAAACCCTAAAATCCTTATTGAACTAGGTTTCCCAAGTGGTTTTTGAAGAATTGATTTTTCAAAGGTATGGAACCACACAGGACCAAGTGGACCCAGGTTAGGTCAAGAGGAAGGAGTCTAGCAACCAATGATAGATTTGACCTAAACAGGGAGGAGAAGGGGATCAAAGAAATGATTTTTACTCAAAGGTGCAAAATGATCCCTATGAGGAACTAGCCTAGGGAATCATAGGGCAAAAACCAATCTTGAGACTAGGGCTTGGGATATCTCACAACCCCACCGTCAGAATTTCCTCAAATTTGGAGGCCTAGGAGACACACCAGCGCAATAGGGGCCAAGAGATCAATTTTTTCTTGTGGGTGGTTTGTCGGGAAAGTGATGCCTAGGAGCCCTAATGTGGCTAGACCTAGAATAAAGAAGGAGAGGTGAAGAAAAATGTTTCTTTTAGTGATCACCTTATCGTAGACCAATGCCTAATCCATTAGGGACACTGTAGTCAAGAAGAATATGAAGATAGACTTCATTTCTAAGTCAAGGAGGCTCTAAGATCAACTTCGTTTTTCATCTAGGGCAAAGGAGAGTGACCTTAAAAGCTTTTATACTTCGCTTGCACAATGAAGTGGCTTATCAAGATAAATCCAATCATAGAATTATCCCTAGGAAAAAAAATTTAACATACATGGCCCATGCATAGAGATATGCTATACAGAAACACCATTCCACAATTTTGCAATAAATGCATACAGCAACTAACCCTAGTATAGCAAAAATCTCATTATCAATGCATGTAAAAAAGTAAAAGAATAATAGCATTAAATTTGCATTTACATGTAAGAGAACATATCCAACCACCAATAGATTTGCCAATCATGAAGCTCCAAGATAAGAAAAGATGATCCATACATCAAAATTCATCCATGCTACAAACTTTCATCCACCAAGAAGGAATAGCGAAAATCTCAAGAGGGATACAAGTCCAAACCAAGTGATGATGAGAAATGAACTCCCATCATTTGTATTTATACTCTCCTAATGAGTTCGATTTACCTATTTGAGCCTACATTAGCCCATAAAATAAAAATAATGTGCAAATAACTAACTTTTGGTGACAAGCCCACCAAACTAGCTCATAAACAAAATAACAAGCCTCTCAAGAGGTCGAATGATCAAAAATGCATGTTGTTGGGCTCTCTCAGAAACCTGATGAAGTCCATAAATGCCAAAATGATGAATAGGACTTCCAAAAGTAATGGACAAGGGGTTGGCCCCTTGTTCTCCACATAATAAACATGTGGTGCTCCCAATGGCTGTGAGGGCACACAAGTGACCTCATGTGTCTCCAAGTAAGTTAAAGATGCATGTAGACCATCTGCAAGGGCTCAAATGATTGTATAGGTGGTGCCACATTAGCATACAAGTCCTAGGTCATCTGCCAAGTGCATGGTACAACTGTGGGGCTAGTTAGGCAAAGGTGAACCAGGTGCATCTTCCTCGTCCAATAGGTGAATCTCCAGCAAACTATAAACATCTATGGGGATCCATGGAGTGTTGTCTACTGCTATGAAGGCCTTCAACACACTCCCTACATGTGCCAATGTAGCCCTATGGAGGGTTAAGTCCCCGTATAGAGAGACCAAACCCAAAATGGAGAACACTTGCAATCCTGCATAAGATCCAATGCATCCCCTAGCCTTCTAGTACAACAGGGCATTAAGGAAATTGAGTAAAAGAGCTTACAAACCATGGAAAACAGGTGGGAACTTCATAATGGCATGCCCTTCCATAATGGGCTTTGGCATGTGCTAATGTCTCCACGCTCCAAATGGGGTTAACCAAGTATCCCATTAGGTGATTTCTACTTCTAAAGGGGATAATATGTCCAAGGTACATCCTTTAAAAGGTGGTGGCATGTGATAAAGAGATGAATGGAGTAGGGAATGAAAAGGGACGACCATGGACCACATGCTAGGGTACAGGGGTAGCTAGTGAAAGGGAAGCCCACTCTTGGGTATATAGGGCAGTGTTGATAATATCAGTATCGGGAAAATATCGGCGAGGGTCCAGAAAATATCTTATCGGCAATATCAGCGAAAATATCGGCAAAATATCGGCAAGCATAAAAAATAATTTTTTTAAATTTTTAAATATAGCCGATATTTTACCGATATTTTCAAAATATCGCGATATTTTGCCGATATTTTCCGATATTTGCCGATATTTTCCGATATTTGCCGATATTTTCAAAACAAAAAATATCGCGATATTTTCTCGGCGATATATCGTTTTGCCGAAAATATCGCGATATTTTCGAATATCGCCGATATTATCAACAGTGATATAGGGTATAGGATGGAGCAATCCTGGTACATGAGGTGCCCCAGCCTTTATTTTTTCACCCTTCTTCATATGTCTTTTGCCTTTTATGATTTTTCTTTAATTAATTGCTTGGGGCTCACATCGTAAGAGCATGATGTGTGAGATATAGCAGTGGATACCCCCTTTAAGGTAGGGCGTTTCATTGCCCACCAGGGGTTGGGACAATCATCGGTTCTTAAATGATAAAGGAGGCTCATCTAGGCCTGTAGGAACCAGGGTGATGGCCACGATGATGAGATAGAGCTCATGTTTTGGCTTTTGCCCACGTGCTAAATGTGTTTGTGTCAGCCATCGTTTGCATTTTGTGGTACATTTTCCTGTTGAATGTGGCCAATTATGCTTTTACTTTTCTTTTCAGCTGCATCAACCTCTGAGGCATCATTCCAAGTCCGACCCAGGGTGTCAGCAAGGGGAAGGGGAAAGCTAGCCCTATGTGGACCCATGTGGGAAAAATGATGAATGGGGTTATAATGAGTGGAAAGAGAGTAATATATATGAATGAAGGAGTGGGACCACGCAACCAAAATCGGGGTTTCCCATGTAATACCATTCATAAAGCCGAAGGGCCTATAAAAGAGATCCCACGAGACTAGAATCCAAGTTTAACATCCAAAAGGGTCTAGGGGACAAGAGCAAAGACCTAGCCCATTCTTTCCGTTGAGTCCCCCCCATTAATCCATGCCCAAAAGTGTCCATGATAAGCAAATTACAATACTCAATTGCCAAACCACAAAGCATACCTTTAGGTTCAGGAGGCCCACCTTCAAACATACGATCATGGCAGATGGGTGAGGGACCACATGGTTGGCTCAGGTGGCAGAGAAGTGGCACAACGAACTACTTGGTGGTTGCAAGGTGCTGCTAGCTGTCGACTAAGGACCATCTTGGAGAAAAAAATTCTCCTAGGCATATCACTCACAAAATGGTGGGTAACAGGCATGGATTACTCTCTCTTGGCATGCGAGTTACTCCTCCTTTATGGCATGGATTCATTGCTCCTCCTATATATATGTGCCTCATTCTTTATCCCCTCACTACTTGTGCATTGTGAAAGAATAATTCGAACTTGAGAGAGAGTTGAAGAAGATTGTGAGAGAGAGACTTGGAGAGTAAGAGCAGAACTTAGTGAGCAAAGTTTGATTCAATGCTTCAGTGTTTCAGTGTTGATTCAATTGAAGGGAAGATTGATTCAGTATGTGCATCTGTTGTTGCTACCAGTGATCTTCATGCTACAGCTTGTTCAAATTTGGATGAACTTACTCATTCTCTTGATTTCTCATTGTACTCTGTATCTCTGCTGAACAAATGATTTCTAATAGAAGAAGAATCTAGTTGGGATTTTCCCTTGTGGCTTTTTCCTTGGTCATTGGACCTAAATTCTCTATGTTTCATTTTGTTCTTTGGTTGTCTTCTATTGTGCATTTGATTTATGTTCTATCTACAGTTGCTTATTTAATATTGCAGCATAAAGAGTTTTTGTAATAAGTTATTGTTACATCATTGAACATCAGAGTTTCAACAGAGCCAGCATGAACGTGGGCTTCTTCGTGTTGGAAATTGCAAGAGTTGAACCCAATGAATGCCATGGTTCCCATACAAGGAAGCTTACACCTCCTTAGACTTTAATACTTTCAAAGCCTCCATAACTTGTTTTATGTCCATATTTTCCTTGGTTACGTGTTTTCTTGTATACCCTATGCACATTAGCCTACCATAAATAAATTTCCAAATTAAAATCTGACTCTAAGAATGTCTGCAAAAAATTCCCATACTATACATAACACCAAATAAATATTTCCATCACTTCCGAGTGTTTACAGTGATCTCTTACTAGGCATGTTGAATTTGGGCAGCTGTTTCCTTGAATTAGAAGAAAAAAAATATTGTATCTTCACTAGAAGGGATACTAAAGTTTCTCCTTTCACTGAATTTCTTCCTATGACAAGTCTAATATCCAGAGATGAATAATTCACAATAATGGATCCGAGAAGAAAGAAAACAATAGCATAAGATAAAAGTCCTAAGAATATCTAACCAGAGCAATAACTTGTGCAGCATCCTGCCTCTTCCAATACTCCTCGGTGCTACCTGCAATTACATAAGGATGTGAAGGTATACAATCACTTGACATAAACATAAAAAATAGCATCAATTAGGGAGTGATATAATACATTCGAGGGTATTGAAACTTGGAAAACATAGAGCATATCAATTAAAAGAGTAGTGAGGCAAATGGAATGCAGAATAGAATGCCAATTAGTAAGATATGTGTTATGAGTACTTTTGTTTTACTAAGTAACCAACAAATAAGTGGATTCAGCACACAAAGCAAGGAATCACTGTTAACAAAAATCTAAAAACCAAAGTTGAACAGATATAACAAGAAGTAATGTGCCTAACTAGATTATTGCTTAACTGGGCATGACAGAAGATATTCATATGAAAGTTCACCAATATGTGGAGTCATGTTTATGGAATATGTTCTACTGCTAACAAGGAGAAAAACATGGAAATGTACGTAACATATGACATAGACCACAAAATTTTTTTGTCCATTTTCCAGAAATTTTTGGATAAGATTATCGGTGTTTGTAATTGTTTCTATTAATCAAAAAAAGACAACTCACTCTACACCAATGTCATCAAAACCACACTAGTGATTGAGTTGGTCAACCCCAAAAACAAAACTGGTAAAAAACCTACACATAAATTCAATTAGACAAAAAAATACATGAAATATTCCAATTTTGATTTGAAAAATATATCTTTATGTACATCCATGTAAATCCAAACCATGAGGCACCAAATATGCAAACATTTCTCATGTTGTAGCGTCATAAGAGTTAATATAGCAAAATGGTGCCAGGTGTAAGAAATATATGAAACAGATTACATTAACACCAAGATTCTAAATGACCCAGAGAATCCTAAAATAATCATATTTGTTCACACCAGATTTTGCCTGTACAACTTTTGGTGTTAAGTTCCAACACATGTTTGTTGATATTATATGTGATGAGCTCAATATAATAGAGTTCACGATTTGACAAAGATGGTTTGTCAACAGTCTATGGGGTGCACTCAATATTACATCGCTTTTCATTTGGTATCAACAATTTATGCCTATCTTAGCCATGCAGGTACACTGTTGCAAAGCTCTATTCCAGGCCAACATTGCTCCAGAATTGCAATATATAAGTATTTGCAGATTTTCCAGAGATCAATATTCCAGGTGGGCAGTGCATATTGTGCTATATTTAGTGGGTTTCCAGATCTACTTCTAGCAGTTTTCCCATGCATCAGATTTATTATCAGATTTTGGAGGCAGCATGGAATGATGAGGACAGTCAAATAGGAACTTTCGGATTCTTGATTTTACCATTTTCAAGAATTTTTATGTTTTAGATCTTGATCTTTTCCAGTAGTAGATCACATTTTTAGAGACTGAAATGAGCAAAGTTCATTTACTGCAGAAAAATCCAACATAAGAAGGACAATAAACAGAATTCCATATAAGACAATTAATAAATATAATTGAATAAGATATTATGAATGAATGATATGACTTAAAATCACCTCTGTAACAATATATATACACAATGACCGGTGACGAGATTGATGGGATATGTCCTTTCATTATGGCATCTCCTAGATAGGATGCATCCTTTCATTTACTATTAATTATTATTTCTTTATTTATTTAATTGATATTATATTTATATGTTATGTACATTATATTCCCTTCTCATTTAGAAATGCTTTGTCCTCAAAGCATATTTATGGAAAGACTTATCTCTTGTTCTGGCTTAGAATGTCATCTAATAATTCTCTATTCTTTTGATGTTGATGGTTGATGATACAAAATGATATGATCTTCTAAGTGCCGAGTAGACTTGTTGAATTGTAAGAGGATCTAACCACCCTAAATTGATCTTCTGAGTGATTGTGTGTTTATAGGGTTCTTGGAAGGAACCTCTTGTATTCTGATTCCATAGATGACTTCTACCTTCTACTTTGGCATCCAATTGTACTGGCATCAATATTCTTCAGAATATAGGTCAACTGTCATTGTTTAGATTCTAGAACAACATTGAGTTAGAAAATGTAACTAGGTTCGGTCTTCATAAAGATCGTTGTACTTTTATCATTGTATATTTCATGTAAAATATATATATATATATATATATATATTAGATATATTAGATAAGCAATTTTCTTCATGCTTCTAGGTTTTTCCTGAGTCAAACAGTCAAAGTCCTATTTGGACCTATTGTAAAGAAAAAGGAAAAAGAATTTTTAAATATGTAATTTGGGTCAAAGACCCCTCTAAATGCCAATCCAGCCCAGCCACAATAGACATGTCTATTCGCACCGCTCTGGACAGTATAATTAGAGGATTATTTGAGGTCATTTGGACACACATAATTCACTCAATCTGATCTGAAATATAGCAGAAGAAGAGGAAGGCCAAAATCTGAAGCATGAAAAGTTTGTCTTGAAGTTTGATTTGTGGAAGTTCTTGAAAATATGCTGCTGGTCTCTTGCTGATGGATTTTCTGTGAAGAAGGATGGTTTGACTTGGCATCTAGGAGGCTGGTATTTTTCTGTGGTCATGGGTCTTGGATATATCACTTCGATCTGATTCTATAAGAAGAGAATTTTTCCTGGGTTTCTCCTTGAAGGGGTTTTTCCCTAGCTTAGAGCCTATATCTTATGGCCATCGTTTTTTCTTGTGATATTCATCTATATATTTTGGTAATTGTTTGATGAGAGAAACCGGATAAAATTAATAAGAAGCCAACACATTTCATAAGCAATTATCAAAGAAAGAGAAATCTAAGTTAATCTACAAGCCTATTGATTTCTCAACATGGAATCAAAGCGAGGTTTGATTAAGGAGACCTGAAGATCACTGTATTAGCATTTAAATCGAAATATGAAGTATTGTGTGGCTCATCTCAGACTTGTTCTAGGGCATGACCTGTCTCACTGAGCTCGCATTACAGTAATCTATGACATGCATCCTACAGTCCGGACTCCCTTTGTATAATGACATCGTATCTAAGTTGATTGTGGCTTGAAAATGTACACTGACTAGCAACTCTGGCTTGCAACACATAATAGCTTGTAGTAATGGTTGTATAGCATTTTAGTGATATCAAACTTCTGTCCTGGCTTGTTCTGTGGGTTGTTCTACATAATCTGAAGAATGGGGCACGCATTTTTGAGATCCACATTTCTCTATGCCAATAGGATCAGATGACCTCTTTGTGGATCTCTCTAAGTGGTTTCATATATATACTATGATTCTATGGACTCGTTTCGCTCTAAAAGACTCGTATTACAGTGGTTTGGACTTCAAGAAATGACGATTATTGCATATGATAGATTTACAATATGGTGGTTCATTTGTTACGGAGTTATATTTATAGAAGTTCATCACTTCTCTGTAAAGCATCGTATGATGTGAGGCTCGCACTTGCATACTTTTTGTTTCATCGCTCCATAGTAACACTCTGAGTAACATCAATCTTGATGTTTAAAGATCTCGTATGATCTCATCGTATGATGCCTGACATGCAAATCTCGCTATACCCTAATTCTAGCTCACAATAATACGCATTTGTGAATGCATTTACAGTGCAACTCATTGCAATAGCACGTAACAGTGGTTCGTTGCAATTGGTTGCATCTATAATTGCATAGTTCGTACATTATCTATGGCTCGCCTATGCTCTGAGAGCATCACTTATATATAGTGGCAACGCTACTCTGTATAGTGGTAACATTTGGTAAAACAAATTGTCAGCAATAACATATCATGGTGACTTGACAATGACATCTATATATAATTGACATATATAAACACTGTGTAAAAGGTTGACCTATAAACAACATAGATATTCCTGTGAGGCTTGAACTTGTAGCATGAACAGTTGTTTTTATGACGACGACTTAGAGGCATAGGTCTATACATCAACGAGGAATGACTATATTCAAAAGGACGTACCAGTAACCTTGTATGATGATCCACGATGGCAATAAGACTATTATTTATATGAAAGAAGGACGGGACAAAAATACATAAAAAAAATTATCTCCTGAAGAATAGATCTGTAACACTTAGAGGAGATCGAGATTATCTTTGAATCATAATGAAGAGCAAACCTATTAATGAAGCAATTGTTTTACCCATAACTTGCTACTTATACTTAAGGTCTGATCACATCATGAAGTCGATTCATTTTGATACTGAAGAATGATGGAGTCGTCCTACACAATGTATCGCTTCTGGAGCATCAACAATAGCATTGACTCTATAACTTCAATGGCATCATCTCTATGGCAAAAATATAGCAATTCAATATGACACTAAGGTTCAACAATTTGAAGCTCTCATCTTCGCAACAAGACAATGAATCATGGAAAGCTTCAAAGGAAGATGATGGACAGAATACCAAATTTTTAAAGATCTATGAATGAATTGGTTAATCCCCGAGCTAAGAAGTTCTCCTTTCAAATGAAGTTGATGCATGTTGCTTTGAAAAATGAATGAAGTTTGAATGTCTCTTTGAAGCAACTCCCCATAATCATGGAAGTCAAAGGTACATATAAATCATGATCATTTACTATCCATGAATAGTGATGATATAATGAATATTCTTTGTATGCAAGGCATTTTAGGGTTTTGTAATATGCTTGTCGAGTTTTGCAATTTCTTTATGATAGGTCTAAATGACTATGAAGCTGACATTTTTCATGTCCTAAGAGTCTAGTGTTTGTGGGATTTGTGAAATCTAACCAGTCTTGAGGACTCTTGGTATTTAGGGTTTCTAAAACCTAGATTGAATAAACCCTAGGAGCAAAAACCATAACCCTAACTATTTGTTCCCTCCAAGAAAAACCCTAGCTTTTGGGAAGTGTCATCTAGGGTTTACAAGACTAAATGATCTTTAGTACTAAAACCCTAATCTAGGGTGTGTTAAAACCCTAGCAAGGGTTGAATTGGGTAAAACCCTATGGCAGATGTTTTCGCTAAAAGCAAAAACCCTAATAAGGGTTAGATCAAGAAATATAGGGTTTGTAATTAGAACCCTAGAAATTCACCCTCTAAGAAACCATGAAAACACTAGATTAACATAATTGACATCATGCTTTTGTCTTTGTATATTTTTCTTGGTTGTACTTGCTGATGATTGCAGGCACATAGTGAAGGTTGTTAAATTTGTGGAAAAAAGATGAGGATGGAAGAACAAAGTAAAGCAAAACTCGTGCTTGATGATGACTTCGTGACAATAATGAACATGATGGAAAGAGGGAGTTGTAGGAGCCTTGATGATATTGAAACTTCCAACTAATGAGTTTGTTCTATGAACATTTTATTGATTGAAAAATGAAGCTGAACCTTGTTGCAATATGAAGATAAAACGTGCAAAGGAATGTTGATTTTAGAAGGAACAAGTAGTAAGATTTGACATGACACTCTAACCAGAGGATATCATAATTTTCATTGATAATATGTTTGAATATGACTTGGCTCCTTTGTAGGACATATTGTCATAGACTGTAAAAGCTCGAATTTGGAAGAAACTCAGACCTATAGCTTATCTCTTGGACTAGCATTTGACTATAGTCTTGGTCCTGTAGCAACTAATGGAGGAATAACAATTACAGTCAGCTTGGCTCATCACTAAGGCTCGGTCATTCTGTTCATGAAGGCTCGAACTTAACCTTCAAGCTTAGATCTATGTGTACAATCATCACTACTACAGCTCGTTTTTGTAGACAGACTCTTGCGAAGAGACAATTCTAAGGACCTAAGATGGCATTCTTTTAGACAGACCTCGGACTACAGAACAGTGGCATGTGAGGGCTTAACCATGTGAGTGGTTATCTGTTGAAGCAGCCTAGTGACCTCTTGGGAGCACACTTGAAGAAAAGACTTTTGGAAGACCTCCTACTAACCTTGTTGAGGAACCATTATGAAGAAACCTTGAGGCATCCTTGAAGAGAGTTTAGAAGAACGTCTTGGAAGAAGTATCTTAGAGCCTTGAATTTTTGTGCAGGTCTAAAAGCAACATTTAAGCATTGGAATGTTGTCTCTCTGATACAGTTATTGAAGACACCCTTGGAGAGTTCTTGGGGCAGCATATTGGAGACACTTTGAAGGATTCTTGAAGACATTTTTGGAGATCATGATGCATCGTTGAAGGCCCTCATGATGTGTGACCTTGAAGAAGTTTCTTTGGGTGAAATGAAGAGTTGTGGAGACACGTTCTGAGAAGACAAAGTTATCATTGATGAGCTAAGTGCCTTGGAGATCGTTTGAGCGCAGTGCTAAAGGTGAAGATATTGTCAAGGCTCATTGTAGAAGATATTGGGAGCTATGAAGAATCATTAAACTTATCTTGACGAATTGAAGTTGCGAGTTGGAGCCCTAAAGGATAGGAGTCCTCAAGAAGACCAGGTTGGACCCTGTACCAATGATAGGGTTGGAGCCCTAGAGGTTGGTGTGTTGATTTCTGGTAGCATCAGATGTTCTCTAAGTCTCAAATTTTGCAGGGAGGCTTGGACACATGTATTCCACAATACCCAGAAATCATATTGGGAAATTCCACCCAGAGACAGTTTTATTAAAATAATTAATTATTTTTAATGGGTGCCTAAGTCTAAACTTAGGCAATTAAAATAATTAAAGGGTATTAATCAAACTGGGGGTGAAACCTATGTTACTTGGGAGCGGGAGCGGAAGCGGGGAGCGGGAGAGGAAGCGGGAGCGGGAGCGACCATTTTCAGAAGCTCCCGGTTTGGGAGCGAATCCGGGAGCGATTTTTTAAAAATATA
>APFE031038817.1:40696-66742 GCA_000404065.3 Pinus taeda
GGGGGGGGGGGCGCTCCCCCGCAACTATGGGTGAAACTTCTAGAAGAAGGCGAGGATCAAGCCAAAATGATCTAAGCCATTGATTAGGATCTAATTTGGGTCGTTGGTTCTCAACAAGAAGATTATAAGAAGAAGCTTGATGGGCATTTGGAAAAACATGAGTGGGAGGTCAGAAGATCGACTTTCTGAAGAGAGCAGTGCAACAGTTGCGAGAGAGATTCGAAGTGATTTCTGGCAGTGAGGGGCGGGGATAGTTCTAGTTGGAAATTTCTTCTAATCCAGGAATACTCATCAAAGGAGGCAAAGAGAGATCCAACAGAGCCAACGCAGAGCTAGAGAGGCTAATGTAGGGCCACGCAGAGGCAGCGCAAAAGCCCAGAGGGAATCCGTAAATTTGCTGAGAATCGATTTCTAGAGCCAGAAGTTGGGGTGTGAGGCCGAGAGGGCAGAAGTCGAAGTCTCAGAGGGAAATCAATCAACCGGGAGGAGTGACACAAACCCCAGTAGTAATGACACAGGGCCTAGCAGTGATTGCGTAGAGACTATGCAGAGCCAACCAGGGGTTGACCATTCAGTGGTTAGATCAGCCAGGATCTCCAGTGATAGTGCGAGGTAATCTCACTCATCTCTCTGTCAGTAATATTCTCTGTACTGGATAATCAGCAAGGCATCCAAAGATTGTATTCAGAAAAACTACTGCATAATAATAAAACCCTCAACCATTGCACCGGTTTTCCCACATTGGGTTTTTCCAGGGATATTTGTCCAAAAATAACAGTGTAATGTTTTGTGTATTTATTTCTTGCTCAATTTCTTGTTTCTGCTTATTATTTTAAATAGTGAAGACTGTAGTTGTATTTACTTCGATATTTACAATAGAGCACTGTAAATAACTTGCATGGATTAACAAGTAGAAGAAGTAATATCAGTTGTTGCAGTAGTGATTCAAGATTCTCGAATTTTCACATGGCACCTCATTGAGACAAGGTTGGAGCCTTGGGAAGATAGGGTTGGAGCCCTATAGATTGAACTTTGCCAAGTCGGTGCTTGGCAAAGTTCAGGTTGGAGCTTGGTGTATTCATCTAGAGTTGGAGCCCTACACTCTATTGTACCTGATTTATTGTAAAGAAGAGGATTGGAATCCTCGTTATTTCTAATTAATAAAATCACTTATTCTATCATTGTTCATTTTGTGTTCTAATTATAAGTGATCTTAACTGGTAAAAATATCAATTAAAAAGAAATATTGATTCACGCCCCCCCCCCCCACTCAGCCTTTCCAACAAGTGGTATCAAAGCATAGGTCACAAGTTTGATACACACCCGGCTCGCGTTTGGGGGGGCGAGATTGTTGGACATTGGATAAGCCAATGCTCCCCTTGTGTTTCACGACATGGACTAATCACCTCTTGTGGATCCTTATCTTTGGCGATGCGATCATTGACTAACACCTATGGGTTTTGCCCTAATGGCAATCATGATTCCCAACAAGCTTTGATCACACCTATAACTCTTACAAGTCCCTTATGTGCGGTCTTCCTACAATCATTCTTACATATATATTATATATATTAAATGCTCCTCCCTCCCTGTAACGAATAACTCTGAGAAGTATGTAGACTGTACGTACAATTATAATATAAGGTCTAAACACAAATTGCAGAAGGACTGGTTATCTCCCAAAGAAACTTTCACTCCAGTCAAAGTGATTTTGCATTATCTACAAACAATAAAAAGACCCTCATCCTAGAAATACAAAAATTGGCCCTCTCGACTCTTTTGGTCGCTTTCGACCTCAATTCTTCTCGAACTCCTTCCTCTCTCACACCTCTACCCTCTAACTTTTGTACTCATCAATTTGATTATATTTGTACAAAAGGGAATTTTGAACAAGAATTAGTTTAAATCCACAATTTCTTCAACCAAAATCATATCTTAGACTTCTTAGATCCACAAAATCCTCTCATGAGTTCAACTAACTCTAAAATCTCTCCAATCCTCCAAAATACTCTCGAGATCTCTCCTAAAAAGTAGATCTAGTTACATCAATCCTCACTTGAATCAATTATGTACATTTATTCTAAAAACTTCGGAAAATACATTAAATTAAACAATTCCCACAATTAGGGAACCAACTCCCTTGGTAAATGAAAATACCCTTATGCTAGTCAAAAACCATTTTGACTTGGAAGTGGAATGCTCCTGCATCAGCAGCCCATCGTATTCATGAGCAAGACTTTGCACAATTCAGAATTAAATTATCACATGAGGGAGAAGCAAGCCTATGCTTTGGTTAAGTCACTCAAGCATTTTAGAGAATATGTTGGATATTCTAGAATAATAGCCTATGTCCTTCACTTAGCGGTAAAGGATATATTGACTCAACAGGATTGTTTGGGGTCAGAGACATGGGTTAAAAAAATCAAGAATATGACAGAAATAGAGCCCACCAAGTTAGTTAAAGGATAGGGTCTAGGTCAGATGCTAACGAAAGGGAATAAGAAGGCATGAAGGATGGTTTATTAGAATATCTCATTAAGACTTACAATGTCTTCAGAAATTCAAAGGTTGGAACAGTTGGATTGGCAAGGGGATATTATCTTCTACTTGCAAAACCTTACTTGCCCAGGTCACTTAGTGAATCATAAAAGGAGGGAACTAGGGTTAAAGGCATCCAAATATTGCATAATACAGGATTTGGATTAGGTTGTAGGAATCCAGAAGATCTGATACTTAGATGTATCGATGAAGTAGAAGCAAAGAGACTTATGACTGAGTTCCATGCAGGATTTTGTGGTGGGCACTATGCAACAGAAACTACAGCCCACAAAATCCTTAGAGTTGGTTATTACTGGTCTACTATCTTCTCGAATGTGCACAAATTTGTCAGAGGTTGTCAGCCATGTCAATTGTTCATTGGGAAACAAAAGTTAGCTACTTTACCTTTACAACTAGTGGAAGTGGAAGCACCTTTTCAACATTGGGGTCTAGACTTCATAGGGCAGTTTAAGGAGAATTCCAGCAATTGTTGCATTTGGATATTAACTGCCACATACTACTTCACAAAATGGCTTGAAGCCATCCCAACCAAATATGCTACTAAAAAGGCTGTGAATCATGATGGATTTCTTGGAAGATAAGATCATAACGAGATTTGGGGTGCCTACAAAAATCACAACTGAAAATGCCAAGGCCTTTAGTTCAACAGAATTTTCCTCCTTTTGTTTCAAATATGGCATTATACTATCCCACTCATCAAATTATTATCCCCAAGGAAACAGACTTGCAAAGACCAACAACAAGAATCTAATGACCAATATTAAGAAAATAGTAGGGGATAACAAGAAATCATGGGATAGTAAAATAAAATATGCACTATGTGTGGATAGGATAACTAAGAAGAGTTCCATTGGAAAGAGTCCTTTCAAGCTAGTCTATGGTCTAGATGTCACCTTAACAATGCATTTGAAGTTGAAGCTTCCACAGTATTAGTGTCTCTAGAATTTCACTTCAGAAAAGGATGTTGTACAAAACAAGATAAATCCAATTTTCGAATTATATGAGAATAAGAGAAAAGTTTTTTTTATCAAAGTTATAAAAATCAAGCAAAGATTAAATAAGCTTTTGATAAGTCTTCCAGCAAGAGAAGCTTCTAGAAGGGCGACATGGTGTTACTTTCGGATAATAAAAGAGAAAACCTTGGAAAACATGGGAATTTTGACAAATTGTGAGCAAGACCCTACATTATCAAAGATGTGGCTAGCCAAAATTCCCATCATGCCAGCAAAATTGGATGGAGAGCCAATTGAATTGCCTGCAAGTGGGAAAATCTTCAAACTATTTTTCACTGAAAACATCTGATGCCTAGGGGGCATCCTTTGTAATGTATTCCTAACCTTTTCCTTGCTTTCCAATTTGTTTTTCCTTTCAACATTTTATTATAGCCTGATATTTCTTGCATTTCAGCTGGTATGACATAAATGATTTTATATATGTATATGGTCCATGTGCTACTGAAGTGTCTTGTGGCGAGATTTTTGTGATTATTGCAAATTCTGGAGTTTTGAATGCTTTACTGAAGATCTAGCACACATCCCCATGTGGAGCTAAACGTTATCTACCATATGTACCTAGCAGGAAATGAAGACTCCCATGGCCCAATGTACAAGGCACTAGTTAATTTTTTTTCAAGTTCAGAAGATCAGCAGGGCAATCTTGCCCCTTCTTCTATCTCTTTTCTTCTATCTTCTTCGTCTTCTTTCTTTATGCAAATTTTGGACCCCCATGGGGGAATGACATAAAATGACACTAGCATGATTAACTTATGTAACAAACTTAGTCTGTCAGCACCTGACTAGAAAGAATGTCACTCTAGAATCTTTTTTCACTTAATTATTTTTGTTTTTAGTGCCAAATGAGTTTTTTACCATGCTAGGCATTATCTTGAGTCTCACGGAACTGCATTAGGTTCTAGTAGGATGTTTTAATAATTAAAAATTTCCCAGAGGACAAAATTTTTTAGTTGGTTTTTATGTAACAAAAAAGAAGTGGTACTGGAAGACTCATATGGCATGTTGGTACTTGATTTACATGCTCAAGGCACCGACATTAACCTAGTACTACACAAAAGATACTGCGGGACCCCGGGCAATCCGATATTGCGATCGTCGATATCGGTGTTGGCGATGCCACGAGGCAAAGGACAGACCCCCGGGCCAACGCAACTTGCGATTGCGATATATCGCATCGCAACGTGGCCTCGCAGCGATGTAAAAGGGGTGATAACGCTAGACCCAATGTATTTTATACGCGCAGCACTATAAATTTTGAGATCCGATATATGTCGGGTTTCTTTGTATAAGCGTGTTTCAGTGTAAAAACCAAAATACAAAGGAAATTGCCTGAAGCGATAAAGTCGGACCTAAAGGGGAATTATAGGTGCGATTCATAAAATTTAAATTCCGTAAAGTCGGGATTTTGGGCGGGCCTCAGGCAGAAAGTGGTATTAGGCTGGCTCTGCCCAAGCCCACATGCTGGTCAACACGTAGCTGGCAGAGGAGAGAGGAAAACCGCCTTTTCGGGCGGATAAACTCCCTACTCCTAAGCCGCCCGAAATTGGATATCGATCGTTGATCGGAGATCCCGCAGATCAATGGTGGGGATTGCAATAGCGGCCAAAGGCAAACGCGATGTGATTTTAGGGCGATTTCGATATAATTTGAAGTCCGATAAAAAGGATTTTGTCGGGTTTTTGAATTTTTTCCCATGTATTTGAGGTTTTACCCAAAACGCTTATGTGATGCAATATAACGCCTAATGGCAAACCCCATAGGGATTTTAGGGGCGATTGAATGGGATTTCAAGTCCAAAATCACGCTCGATAGTGTATTTTGCAGACATTCTCTGTGTAATGGGATTTTCTCAATTTTTGGGTTTTTGCCTATAAGAAGGCCCCGAAACCTCTATAACCGCTCTTGAGCATCATACCACGCTGCAAGCAAGCGTTTTTACAGGCAATGATGCATTTCGCAGCCACAAAGCCGTAGAGCCAGATGGCTAGTCTAACTGACAAGGAGCAGAGAAGCCGCAGAGCCGCAAAGGGATAATGAATCACAGAGAAACGGCTAGGGTAGCCGAAAAGCCGAAAAAGTACCTCAAAGGAGGTAGAGAGCTCAATTGAGAAAGAGAGAAGCAAGAGAGCAGAGGGAGCGAAAAATCTAATGTGTAGAGCAGCTGAGGGAGTCTTTGGGATCACTTGGAGGTCAAGTGAAAGGCCAGAGCGCTAAAAGTTGCAGAAAGCCAAAGACAGAGCCAAAGAAGCCAGAGCAGAAGAGCCAGAGCCAGAAAGCCAAGAGCTTCAGAGCCAGGGGATAAGATGGTGTTCTGAACCCATTGTGTTCTATGTAAACCAGTGGAGTTGAGCGTGGAGCTTGTAAAAAAACTTAGACCATAATCCCAGAGAGCCTAGTCGAGTTGACTAGAGCTCAAGGAGACGTAGCCCAAGAGTCTTGGGTGAACTCCAAATTAATATTGTTGTTTTTTGTGTGTGTTTTATTGCTGCATTATATCTGTTGTTTTATTTGCTATTATATCTCTTATATCAGTTCAAGCAAATAAACTTAAAACACAAACAGTGTAAAAACAAACACCAGCATACACCTTATTTTCAAGCACATCTTTAATTCAGCATTGGTTAATCATAAAGACTTGGGAATATTTAAGCTTTGAAAGTGGGAGAGGTGCTTGTAAGTTCAGAAGAAGCCTTTAGTGCCCCATGTTCAGATCAGGTGGTATCAAAGCTTGAGCTTGATTAACCCTACCTTCAAAGAAGGTTATATCAGAATGCTTGATTGACAGAGCCAAGATTGCTTGTCCGAAAGGTGTTTGGGCAGTCAAGGATTGGTTGTCTAATTGATTGTATGCTTGTTTGCAGACTGACTATTGTTTGAGTTTGCAGAGGTGAAGGGAAAGCTATTGATAGCTTAGTCCAGGAAGGACAAGAAGGAAGAAGGGCTGAAGGCATTCTTCTCATCCCAAAGGACAATCCTTGAAGCACAAGAGGTTTATTGCAAAAGGTTGTTGAATAAGCTCTTTATTAATCTTGTTTGAATTTCTTTTGTTCATTTGCATAATGACAACTTCTACAAGTGAGGCCTCAAATTCCCCCTTCATCACAAGATCCATTGATGAAGACATGAAGCAAGACTTGTTCACCATGATGGATATGGTGAGGGAAATGTATGTGGATGGAAGGAAGAGCAGCATACTTAGAGAGCAATTGGATTCCGTAGAGGAAGAGAAGCAGATGCTTTCTGACAAATTGCAGGAAATGGAGAGGCAACTTCATATTGCAAATATGAAACTAAGAAGGATGCATGAGTTGGAGTCACAGCTCTTTGTTGCCAAAGAAGCCTTAGTCAAGTATCAGCTTGAAAAAGAGGTAAACCATTCCAGTTTGTCTTCAAATTCTTCTAAGAATGCTTATATTGGTTCTTTTGAAAAACATACTAGAGGCATAGGTTCCAAGCTAATGTCCAAGATGGGCTATGAAGGAAAAGGCTTGGGCAGACATGCACAAGGTATTGTTGAGCCAATAATGCTAGAGGAAAGGCCTAAGTATTTGGGTCTTGGCTATGGACAATCTTATGGAGAGAGTTCCAAAGCTGCCATGAAGGCCATTGAAACAGCTCCAAGAAGGAGTTGCATTGCAGAGTGTGAAGATTGTATTTAGGAGGAATGCAATAGCTTGAAACATCATTTGCAGCATGCAGAAGCAAACACTTGAACCCAATGTTGCAGGAAACGCCCCCCTCCCCGGATCTAATGCCCGAAGCGCGTCCCATACGGATTCGTCCGGGAAGCGTCCCCGGAAGCGCGATTCCAAAATTCCGAAATGTGGTTCCGACTGTTTTGGACGCTTCCTGGAAATTCCAAAAGCGTCCCTCCAGAGCGCGCTTCTGAATCTCTGAAGCGCACTTCGTAAGGTGCTTCGGCCGTACGAATTGAAGTGCTTCGGATGGCGAATCGTACGGTTCCGTACAAGCTTCCAGAAAAAGCATCGCGCTGTTTAGAAAATTGTTTTTTTTTTCTTTTTTTTTAGGTGAGTTTGCATATTGGGAGAGGGTCCACCTTGGCTTAGGGTGAGGTTAGGGTGAGGAATGAAGGGAATAAAGCCCCCATTCATTCCTCATTTGCTCACTTTGAGTTTATGAAAGTTGGAGAGGAGAGGAGAGGAGAAGAGAAGAGAGGAGAAGAGAGGAGAGCTTGGAGGAGTGAAGGAGGAGGAGCTTGGGGCAAGAGCTTGGAGGACTTCATCTACAAGAGCTAAAAAGGTAAGTTCGAACCCCAAACTCCCTTATTTTTTTGACTTTTTTTTGTATTTTTCTCCTTCCTCTCCTAGTCTTTCCCATTGCTTCTACTTGCTCCTTTACTTGCAGGTTGTCCACTACCTATATCCATATTCCAAGATGATGTTCTTTTTGCTTCTATGTATCATTCCACTCTTGGTTTTAATGATGGCAAGGGGGAGTAGGAATAGAAGGGAAGAAGCACAAGAGGACAGTGGTCCCAATATGAGTGACCCAATGTATGATGAGGAGGAAGGGGATGATGTTGAACCTAAAGGAGAAGCTGAAACACTAGAGGGGAAAGCTACATTAACACCCTTGTGGAACTATGTGACCAAACTTGATGGGGGAAAGGGTGGTGGAAGCTACAAATTTGTGTGCCCTCAATGTATGATGAGGAGGAAGGGTTTGAAGAGGAAGGGGATGATGTTGAACCTGAAGGGGAAACTGAAACACTAGAGGGGAAAGCTACATTAACACCCTTGTGGAACTATGTGACCAAACTTGATGGGGGAAAGGGTGGTGGAAGCTACAAATTTGTGTGCCCTCATGGATGTCATGGAGGAAAACCATATAGTGGTTCATATACCCGTGTGAGGAAGCATCTTTGTGGGGTGCTGGTCAGTGATGATAAAAAGGGTCCTGTGGGGATACAAATTTGCCCAAACATTTCATCTAAACAAAGAAGAAAATACATCCAAATAGAGGAGGCTACACAACAAAAAACAAAAAAAACAAAAAATTCATTCTGAATCAAGTGCAACCTCTAAATTTGGTAGCTCATCTCCTCATGGTACTTCTACAAGCTCTGGAGGTAGAAGAACAATAGGGGATTTCCTTAATGTTGCTGGGAGGGATGATGTGGATGGAAGGATAGTCTATTTTCTTTGTGATTGCGGTGTACCATTCAATGTGCTTCACTCTCCCTATTGGCTTGAAATGGTAAAGGCCATCAATGAAGCCCCAAAAGGATAGAAGGCCCCCAACTATGAGAAAGCTAGAACAATGTTACTAGAAAGAGAAAAAGCTAAGGTTCAAAGAGCTTTGACACGTTTTACAAATGAGTGGGTAGATTCTGGGGTATCCATTATATCAGATGGGTTGACAAATATTAAAAACCAACATTTGATAAATGTTCTTGGTGTTTCTTCTAGTGGTGCAGTATTACATGTCATGACTCCTCCATCAGTGCATCTGCACAAAACATTGCAGATCTCCTATTGCAATCAATCAAAGATGTTGGTCCGAATAATGTGGTTCAAGTGATCACAGATAATGCAGCAAATTGTAAGGCAGCAGGAAAAAATATTGAGCGTACTCATCCACACATCTTTTGGTCTGGGTGCCTGGTTCACACATTGAACCTTTTGATGCATGATATTGTGAAGCACAAAGAATGTGGGTGGATTACTGATCTTTACAAGAGAGGGAAGCAACTCATTAAATTCATCACAGGGCATACAAGGGTAAACTACTTCTATGGCACTTACTCCAAGTTGCAGTTGCTTAAATTTGCAAAGACAAGATTTGCCAGTTATTACCTCACCTTTAGGCGGCCAGTGAAGGTGAGACAAGCTTTAACTAATTTGGTGTGTGCTAAATCATGGTATGAAATTAACACTGACAGAGATGGTGCTAATGCAGTCAAGGACACTGTTCTTGACATTTACTTTTGGTCACAGGTTAAATATGTTTTGCAATTCACCAAACCAATTTATTACATGATCAAGTTTGGAGATTTAGATTGACTAGTAATTGGGGAGGTGTATGAGCAAATAGATAGCATGTTGGGGGAGATTAAAGACATCGTTGAGCCTAGAGATATCAACTTGTACAATTATATTCGTGCAGAGGTGGAAAACCGATGGGAAATGCTAAATGTTCCATTGCATGCATTAGCATATGTTTTGACACCTAAATACTATCATCCATCATCGCTTTCAACACCAACACCTAGGGGGGGGAAGCAGGAGAAAACCACACCAAGATCAAGAGGTTCACAAAAAAATATATGGTTGCATTGAGTAAATTAATCCCTGATGAGGAGGCTGCATTGGTACGGAGACAGTTGAGCAACTATACGCTTAACACTGGTCCATTTGGGAGCATGCATGGAATTAGAGATCGAGAGACTTTTTCTTCTCTTGAGTGGTGGAACATGCATGGAGGGGCTACTCCACTTCTACAAACTTTGGCATTACGGGTGCTATCACAGGGGGTAAACACTTCTTCTGCAGAGAGGTGTTGGAGCTCTTATTCTTTCATCCACAGTGTTAAAAGGAACAGGTTGAGTTTAGACCGCGCAGAGAGCTTGGTTTATGTTTATTACAACTTACAATTGTTGTCCCACTGTGAAGATGCAAAGTCTAATAAAGACCTATTGATTTGGGACAAGAATCCAGAGGAGCCCAATTTGGAGGATGGAGTGTTGCGATTAGAGCAGTTAGA
This sequence comes from Pinus taeda, assembly GCA_000404065.3. NCBI lineage: Eukaryota > Viridiplantae > Streptophyta > Pinopsida > Pinales > Pinaceae > Pinus > Pinus taeda. The sequence continues at coordinate 50,992 of APFE031038817.1, forward strand.
GGATGCTCTTATCCAGGTATGTCCATTATGGTATGAATTTTCCTTATAAAGCATTTCTCTAATTCATGTTTTTAATTTTTTTGTTAACTAGTGTTTTTTTTTTTGCATGAATTTTTTGAGTGATTCTAGGATGATGTTGATATGCCACCCCACCCCCATCTAGTCCCTTGGTTCATAGGTTCCATGGTTCAACACCAACAGCAGGGGGTTCTTCTTCATCAGTTTCAGTGCCACTGCCACAACTTCCATAGGCACCATCTTCTTCATTGCCACCACGTGGAGGCCCGCCGCCACGTTCTCTTCATGGTGGAAGGAGGTGAGATTAGTAGATATATTCACAATTTACTACTTTTGTCATAGATTAGTCATTAGACTTGTAGGCTTGTGAATTTGAATTTTGAACCTTTTTTGTCTTGGCGATGACCAAGTGACATATTTTGTAAACATTATTATTTGAATTTTGGACATGACAAATGTTGACAGTTGCTCACTTGCTAGATAAATCATAATATGCTCTATGTTTTATGTTTTATAATATGCTTAAAAATTTGATGTATGTTTGTAATCGCTAGAATATAGATGGTTGATGTACATACTAGTAACTACAATGGAATCATGGATGCCATATCTATCTTGATTTATGCAAAAATATGCATGTTTTCATGTCTTCTACAACTAATTTGGTATTGGGATGTTTGTTTTGAATATAAATGCAAAAAAATAAAAATATATATATATAGCAGACGCTTCGCTTCCTAGATTTTTGGAAAATGACGTTTCAGCGTTCCCGCTTCCAAAAAACGTCCCCATTTCGTCCCCGCTTCCAAAAAACGTCCCTATTTCGTCCCCACTTCGTGAAACATTGCTTGAACCAGAGAGTTGTGGAAACTCTGATAGCCTTAAAGAGATTGATAGTGTTCCAAAAGGAGCCACTTCTTCATTTGCTTCACCTCCTCATGAAGGCAATAAAGGTGAAAGAGAAAGGTATAAATCTGGTTCTAATCATCTTCCTTTTGATTTGGCAAAGCATGATAAATTTCCACAGAGATATGAGAAAAGAATTGCCTGTTCCTTTTGTGGTTTGGATAACCATCATGTTTCTAGATGTTGGAAGAGAATGGCCACATACAGGAAACTTTTGAAGGGAACAAAGCAAGAAGCCAAAGGTCCATTAGACAAGGCAAATCATGCTGTCAAGAGGATGCACACGTGTTGCACTTACTGCCATAAGCAAGGGCATCTTGCTAAAAGGTGTTGGACTCTGAATCCAACAATGCTTCCACAAAAGCTGAAGAAAGTGGAAAGAGAAGATGGCAGAAATGGAAAGGAAGTTTCCATGAATGATGTGTCTCGGGATGATTCACATGTTGATGCTGATGTGCAAACAAAGGTAGTACCTTTGAAAAGGATTGGTGAGAAATGGTTAGAGTTCTTATCCAATTAAGATTGCATGTCTATTGATACATCCTTTTGCATTTCTTTGTTAATGAGATGCAAGTTGCAGGTTCTTACCAAGAAGGTGAATGGAAAAGTTGAGTAGGAGGCTCACTTTGCTGCTGCAGCATTATATTTCATTTCAGCTTCGAAAGTACAATGTGCTTAAGTGAAAGTTGAAAGATGAAATGCATGCATGAGCTTGATGTGCATAAACACGGGGATATTGATGATTTCCTTATATTTGAACATGTATGTGTAATTAACTTGAAGGGTTGATTGCTTTGTTGTAAACACGCATGTAATGTTGACTTGGGAGAAGTCAACTTGGTCTCCAAGATGGAGATAATAATGAAGTGTTTCATCTTTTGAAAAAGAGTCCTAATGGTCTTTTTCTACATGCTTGACTTAAAGGGTCATTTGTTTTAAAGGCATGTTTTGTGGGCTTGTTACCTAGTCCATCATTTATATGCAGATGTAAGACATGGAGGTGTTCACAAGATGGGAAATCTGTTTTTTTGTTGAGGCAAGAGTTTAGTCCATCCAATTGTTGTATGTGTTTCTGTTGTTGTTAACAGTTGTTGTTGACAGCTTGTCAAACAGGTACAAATGAAAGTTTTGTGAAGCAGATGTCATTTCACATTGGTTTGAGCCACCTAGGATCAATGATCAAGGCAAAAAAGTTCAAACTACATTCTATGACCATCTCAGCAGGAGTTCTGCAGGAAGGTAAGGAAGAAGGCAGTACTTCCTAGGAGGACCAACATATCCAGGAAGGAGAGTGGTCAAAGGCCTTGGTTCAGAGACACTATGCAAGGCAAGTCTATGGAGGCTAAAGGAAGAGGGTGTTGTTACTCTCATTTACTGTTCAAATCAATATACCAGTCTTTTGGAGACCAAAAGTTCTTTTAGTGGTAAGGCGTGATCCAAAATGGATTTTGGATAGCCTCCTAAGTCTAAGTGTTCCTCACAGAGGAAAATGAAAGTCCAAGGAAGTTCCTGGAAATAGCCCCATTGCAGAGATCTTTTCCTTTTGAATCCACTGCAACTTGAATGGGAAAAAATGGAAATATGCCCTTTGTTCTTTGGAAAAAGAGGCAAAATCCCCTAAAAATGGCAAAAAACCCTTATAAAGGGAAATTGCATCGTAGAAGGGTACAAAAGACGGACTTAAGCGGAAAGGGAAGAGGCCCCCGATCTCCGATCTCCGATATATCGAGTCAGAGATAGGCCTGTGTTCGATGGCAGGACTTCGGGCAATGCGATATTGCGATCGCCGATATCAGCGGATCGGCGTCGGCGATGCCACGAGGCAAAGGATGGACCCCTAGGCCAACGCGACTTGCGATTGCGATATATCGCATCGCAACGTCGCCTCGCAGTGCTGTAAAAGGGGTGATAATGCCGGACTCGATAATTTTATATGCGCGGCACTATAAATTTTGAGATCCGATATATGTCGGGTTTCTGTGTATAAGTGCGTTTCGGTGTAAAACCCGAAATACAAAGGAAATTACCCAAAGCAATAAAGTCGGACTCAAAGGAGAATTATAGGTGCGATTCATAAAATTTGAGCTCCTCAAGTGGAAAGCGGTATTGGGCTAGCTCCGCCCGAGACCACATTTTGGTCGACACGTGGCTAGCGAAAGAGAGAGGAAAACCGCCTTTTCGGGTGGGTAACCTCCCTACTCCTAAGCTACCCGAAATTGGATATTGACCATTGATCGGAGATCCCGCAAATCAACGGTGGGGATTGCGATAGCGGCCAAAGGTAGACGCGATGCGATTTTAGGGAAATTTCGATATAATTTTAAGTCTAATAAAAAGGATTTTGTCGGGTTTTTGAATGTTTTCTCGTGTATTTGGGATTTTACCGAAAATGCTTATGCGATGCAATATAACGCCTAATGGTGGACCCAATAGGGATTTTAGGGGCAATTGAATGGGATTTCAAGTCCGAAAATAACGCCCGATAGTGTATTTTGTAGACATTCTCTGTGTAATGGGATTTTCTCAATTTTTGGGTTTTTTCCTATGAGAAGGCCCCGAAACCTCTGTAACTGCTCCTGAACATCATGATACGTTGCAAGCAGGTATTTTTATAGGCAATGATGCATTTTGAAGGCAAGAAGCTGCAGAGCCAGATGGCCAGTCTAACTGACATGGAGCAGAGAAGTCGCAAAGCCGCAGAGGGATAATGAATCGCAGAGAAACGGCTGGGGTAGCCGAAAAACCGGAAAAGTACCTCAAAGGAGGCAAAGAGCTCAATTGAGAAAGAGAGAGAAGCACGAGAGCAAAGGAAGCGAAAAAGCTAATGCGCAGAGCAGCTGAGGGAGTCTTTGGGTTCACTTGGAGGTCAAGTGAAAAGCCAGAGAGCTGAAAGTTGCAGAAAGCCAAAGACAGAGCCAAAGAAGCCAAAACAAAAGAGCCAGAGCCAGAGCCGAGAGCCAGAGCTAGAAAGTCGAGAGCTTCAAAGCTAGGGGATAAGATGGTGTTCTGAACCCATTGTGTTCTGTGTAAACCAGTGGAGTTGAGCGTGGAGCTTGTAAAAGAACTTAGACCATAATCCCAGAGAGCCTAGTCGAGTTGACTAGAACTCAAAGAGACGTAGCCCAAGAGTCTTGGGTGAACTCCAAATTAATATTGTTGTTCTCTGTGTGTGTTTTATTGTTGCATTGTATCTGCTATTTTATTTGCTATTATATGTCCTATATTAGTTCAAGCAAATAAACATAAAACACATAAACAGTTTAAAAACAAACACCATCATACACCTTATTTTCAAGCACATCTTTAATTCCGCATTGGTTAATCATAAAGACTTGGGAATATTTAAGCTTTGGAAGTGGGAGAGGTGCTTGTACGTTCAAAAGAAGCCTTTAGTGCCCCATGTTCAGATCAGTGTCAGCCTCAAAAACCCCTTGTGTCAGCTCCCTGAGGCTCTACGCAGCCTTTCTGGCTCTCTGCGTCACTCCAGCAGCTTCTCTGCAAATGACGCGGGCCCTTTTGGCCTCTGCGCTCTCTGCTAGCCTCTGCGTGGCTCCCTCAGGCTTTTGCATCTACCTCTCTGCATCTACGCAGTTCTTCCGACACTCTCTGCCTCTTTGTCTTGTACTCACTACCCCTCGCTACAAACTGATCACTGAATTCGACTTTTCTTAGCAAACCCCGCTTTAGAAAATCGAATGGCTGATCACTCTGGTGTGTTCACCAACTAACCTTCAAGCCTCCTCTTATACTTTTCCTGTTGCTCCTTCAACGGCCGAGATTAAATCTCTAATCAACAGCTAAGATTAGATTTGGCTTGATCCATGTCCTTTAGAAACTTCTAACCCTGTTTTATATTAATACCCATTAATATTTTATTTTTCCTAGGTTTAGACTTGGGAACTCCATTAAAAATATTAATTATTTTAATATCTCCTTAACCGGGTAGAATCTGCCCAAACCATTTCTAGCTCTTGGAGATCCCATGTGCGCCTCTCCACCAATTTTCATGGCTAGAGCACATCCGATGCTACCCCAAATCAACAATCATCATATCAATATATGTATCCTCCCTAAGGGGTTCAATTTGCCTAATAAGTCCTAATAACACCCCAACTAATAAAATAATGTGCAAAAATAACATCCCTTGGTGACAAGCCCACCAAGATATCTCCATAATACAAAAATAAGCCTCTCAAGAGGGATTAAATTTTAATAGTAAATACAATAGGTCGAAGGACCATTTGGGAGGCCTAGTGGAGTCCAATGTCTGCCAAGATGAATGAATGGGCTCCAAACATAGTGATCAAGGGGTTGGCCCCTTTATATCCAAGCAAACAACCTGTTGTGTCCCCAAGTGGCTATGGGGGCAAAAAACATCCTCGTGGGTCTCCAAATGGATCGAATAATCTTGTATCCTGTCTGTAAGGGCTAGAATAATGGTGCAAGCCCTCCCATTGTCTCCCTCGGTGAAGCACATCCTCATATGGGCCCTAGATCAGCTGCCAAATGTGTGGTGCAAGAGTGGAGCTAGCTATGCAAGGTGGTCCAAAATCATCGTCCAAAAGGTAGAACACGAGCAAGCAATAAGTGGAACTTAAATCTTCTCTTTGTTATGGTGCAGACCCGTGGCTCTCAACGCTCACCCTATAATGCCAATATGACCCTATGGAGGCTTGGACCCTATATAGGGAGACCAAACCCAAGATGAACACCCACCTGCCATCCTGTATAAGATCCAATGCATCTTCTCACCTTTCAGTACAACAAATCATTAGTGCAATTGAGTAAATGAGCTTACAAATCATGGAACCAAGTGGACACTGTGAAACTTCGGAATCCCGAATCACTACTGCAACAACAGATTAAGTTCCTTCTATTTGTTAATTATTGAACAAATTATTTATTTCTTCCAACAATAAACACCAAAACTGATACACTGTAGTCTTGACCATTTAAATTATAAGTGGAAACAAGAAACTGAGCAAGAAAGAAATACACAACACATTACACCGTTCTTTTTTGACAAATGTCCCCAGAAAAACCCATTGCAAGAAAACCGATGCAGTAGCTAAGAGTTTTATTATTATGCAGTAGTTTTCTAAATACAATCTCTAGATGCCTTGTTGGCTATCTAGTATAGAGAATATCATTGACGGAAGATTAGTTAGAAATACCTCACTATCACTGGCAATCCTCACTGATCATAGTAGCCCTTGCAGATGCTCTACAAGCATCTTCGATCTGTTTAGAGACCCATGAGGACACTTGTGTGCCCCCACACCCATTTGGGAGCACCACAGGTTATTACTTCGAGAACAGGGGGCCAACCCCTTCTCCGCTGCTTTTGGGGGTCATACTCTACATTATGGCACCCATGGACTTCATTAGGCCCTCTCTAAGGCCCAACGACATGTATTATTGATCATTTGACCTCTTCGGAGGCTTACTCTTTTGATTTTGGGCTAGTTTAGTGGGCTTGTCACCAAAAGATTGTTATTTTGTACATTATTTTATTTTAGGGGTTCAATTAGGCGTCATTAGGCAAATTGAATTCACTTGGACATCTATAAATACAAGTAAGGTGATTTCATTTCATCATCATCACTTGGATTAGATCATATCTTCTTGGAGATTTTCGTTATCTTTTGAGGATGATATTTTTGGGATGAATGGATGAACTTCAATCTTTGGATAATCTTCTTTGTCTTGGAGCTTCTATAATTGGCATATCATGGGATTGGATATATTCTTCTTACATGTAAGTTATGTTTTAATGTTATTCTTGTTATTTACCTTGTTGCATTCATGATGCTGAGATTTTCGCTATTCTAGGGTTAATGTGTTGCTTTTCTTGGAACGAAATTGAGGAAATTGTATCTCTAAATAGTGGTGTATCATGTATGGGCCATGTTTGAACGAATGGACGTTCCTAGAGACTTGCTCATTGAATTTTTCTTGACAAGTCACCAAATATTGTTGAACGAAGTAAAAATGACCTTGAGGTTGCTTAAATCAAGCCTTAGAGCCTAGCGGTGTTGTTTTCAGGCCTCCTTCAAAAGTGGGAATCAATCTAAACCTTGAATCTTCCATGATTCCATCTCTCCCAAAGGACAAAGCACTGGTCCTCCTTTGGTGATCACTTTAACATACATCTTTCTCTTCACCTTGCTTCTTTTCTAGGTCTAACCCCATTGGGTCCCCTAGGGCACCAATTTTCTTGCAAACCACCTATCAAAAAAATCAGATCTCTTGGCTCCTACTACGCTAGTGTGTCTCCTAGGTGCCCTCCAATTTTGAAGAAATTCCGACGATGGAATTTTGAGATATCTCAAGCCCTAGCCTTGAGATTGAATCTTTCCCTCAGTTCCCTTAAGCTAGAAATCTCACTAGATCATTCCATTACCTTTCAATGAAAATTCCTTCCTTGATCCCCTTCTCCTCCCTCATTAGGTCAAGCACATCATTGGTTCCTCAACCCCATTCCCTTGACCTAACCTTGGGTCCACTTGGTTTCGTGTGGTCCCACAACTTATTGAAGCCAATTTCACAAAGACCACTTGGAATCCAAATTTCCACAAGGATTTTAGGAGCTAAGAATCTTCTTGACAAGTCATATACTTAAACCCTAGCTCTTAGAATTCCCCTAAGCCCTTTCCCAAAGAACCTTTAATCTTGCTTTCCAAGCAAGCAAGCCATATATCTGAGCCTCTCTTGTGAATAGGCTTCAAGGATCAATTCTCATCCTATCACTGAACCATTCATTTTTGTGATCCTTACTCATTATACAAGATCTCCTCCCATTGGTGAAAGTTCGTAAAGAGTAGAGAGCCTTGGTCGAGGCGACACTAGGCTATTGCTCGATTGTTGCCCTTGACCTAGTAGTTGCCCTCCAAGGATCCCCTCCTAGGACCCGTACTAGTTTGAGCAGTGACAAGCTGAAGCAAATTGTTATGAATATAATTCATATAAAAATAATAAATATAAATATAAATATAATTAATAATTAATTAACTAATGGTCAGTTAGTTAGTAATGGAGAGGCATGTCTTAAAGACATGACCATTCATGAAAGGGTACCTACCTAGGCTTTTTAAGCAGGCTCTCATTCTCATTTGTAATCATCTCATATCTTACATCAATTCAATATACAATATTCAATACACAGTGACATGTCTTACAATGGACATTTATGTCTTTGAAGTATTTTAAAGATCTATGTTGTGTATATGAACCTTGTTCGTTGCATTGGTATCAAACCCAAGTTTGGCAGAACCCGGCCCTTGGCCATCAACTTGTCATCGCAACTAAAGCATTTCGCTACACGAGTTGGAGTTTCTCCATTTCCGGTTAGGTCCTTGGCCACTTTAAAAAATAAAAAGAGTTAAAAAATAATGGGAAAAAATATATTAAAAGAAAAGAGTTTAAAAAAATAATAATTATTAAACAAAATTAAAAAAAAAAAATAATAAGGCCTTGGCTATTGACATTTCAATGATTCTAATAAAAAAAAAAAATAGTTTAATGTAAATTTTGAAGGAGAACATTCATATATATAAAAAGGTTCTACATTATTGATGAAAAGTGCATGATAAAGTCAAAAGGGAATCTTTCCAAGTATCTTTAAAACTATACGTAAGAGAAGGAAGAGTAGATAAGATTATTTTGATTCTTCATTAAGTGGTTTACAAGCTCGTGGTTTTAGCAACACATGGTAATTGCCCATGGTATTTGCAAGGTAAAAGAATAAAAGGGAATACAAAATCTCTTTATGTGAATGGTAAGTTTTGCTTTTTATGTGGAGAAAATTAACCGAGTCAAACATGTCGAAGACTTGTAATATACTTTTGATATTTGTACTTATTCAAGAAAAGAAATATTATTTTTATAATATATGTCAATGAGTTTCTTGCTCATTGAAGTGGGTCTAGCACATGTCAAAGTGCTATAGGTGAGTCAAAGAGTCAAAAGAATTATGTTGAAGACCTTAAGGGCATGTTACACCATGTATAATTATATATTAAAGTCGAAGGGAAAACCTCCAAGCAAAGTCAAGTCTACTCCTACACAATGGCACCACCTAGAAGCTCCTTCAAGCATACTACACCACCATGGAAACTATCCAAAGTCTGCTCAACAAATCAGCCTCCAAACAACCCTCAAAGTTAGCCTACAAACAAGGTGACTAGTTGGCCTTCTAGTCGGCCTAAATGGAGGGACAGACCTCTATATCTAGAGGTTGTCCACTCCTCCATAACGCACTCAACGAGCTCTGAAATCTGTGAAGGGTAAAAGGAAGAAAGAACGAAGGAAGAGGGTCTCCAAGGGCAGCAAAGAGGAAGGGTATACTACGAAAGTCAAGGGATCTGTTCTAGGATTGTTGTAGTCACACGTGAGAAAAACAGAGGGTTGTCCCTACGGCTAGGACAGTAGCAATCCATAGACACTCATCTATCTTCCTTTGGGGCTAAAACTAGGCCTACAAGGCCTCCTACTCCAACGTAGAAGAAAGACACTCAAGCGAAGGAGAGAAGAGCATATAACACCTAGTAATCCTCCCACACGTACGAGAAACTAGGGCCGCAGAATAGTCATACACTCAAGAAGGATCTCGGTTGGTCAAAGTTGAAGTATACTTAGCAATGGATAGAAGAGGAACACCTCATCTAGAAGACCCACTCAAAGAAGTGCCAAAGAACAAAGTGTCGAAAGAAGTGTCAGAAGAAGTATCAAGGAATAAGGTGCAGAAAGAAGAAAGGACTTGACTTATGCTTGGAGGATACTCTTGTCAGGGGTCTAGGGTTTGGCATTGATCAATAGAAGCTTCAATAAGGGAAATTCACTAAAGGGTTTTCCTCTCAAGAGAAGAGAGGCTTTGGCCCTAGCAGAGAGCCAAAATCTTGTGTTCTTGTTCTTATGTTTTGGTAGCAATTTGATGAAGTACACACACATGCATTAATAATAAGAAGAAGACGATTAAGCTAACAAGAAAAGTAAAATGACTCCACAAATTGTTATCAAGTAACAAAGAATCACACTACACTACTTTGCCTTAGATTCTTCAACACGGTATCATAGGTAAGGTGATACATCAAGGAAAGGGAAACTTAAGAACACTCATCAAGGAGAAGCATCTACAAGGTTGAAGCATCAAGCCTAGAAGTATCAATCACTTCAAGCACAAGAGGGTATACAATCCATCATTCATCAAGGAGGTCCATAAAGTTAGAAGAAGAGCCTTACATAAAGGCACGTACAAAGAAGAGTAGATTGAAGCAGAACCTACATCAAGCTACAAGTCTTCAAGCAAATATCATCATCAAGCAAGCCCACTTGGAGAAGGCAACTTGAAGAACATCAAGATCCTAGGAAGGAAAGCCATCAAGTCTTCAAGGAGAAAGCAAATCCATTATGTCTCAAAATCTATCAAGTAAGTACATGCCCCCTTCTGAATATACATCAATGTCTTTTTGCAAGGAAAGCAATAAATTGGTAGGTACCAATAACTTTCTTGCATGGAAGAAGAGGATTGACCTACTTCTCAAGGAGAATGAACTATTAGAACATGTCAAAGGGAATATCACTATCCCTGCTAAGGAACAAACTCAAGCCTTAGTCAAATACAATAGGGATGAGACAAGAGCTCAAAGGATTCTGTTAAAATCAATCAAAGACTCTCTAAATCCTTATGTCTCCAAGTTTGAGACATCAAAAGAAATTTATGATAAGCTAGTAGAGCTATTCTCAATATTCACAACCGGAGAAGTAATATCTCTGAGGAATGAATTGTACAAGATGAAGATAACAAAGGAAGGAATAGCTCCCTACATCATGAAAATCTCTAAAATAAGAGATCAACTTCCAGAGCTTGGGGAAATCATGTCTGACCGAGAGATGACAACTGTAGTACTCAATGCTCTACCTGGGGAGTGGGGAAACTTCACATCAAGCATATATGCCAAGAAGGAAGCAACCACTCTCAATGAAACGTGGTCTCTATGAAGAATAGAGAAAACCAAACTTAAGGCAAAAGACGATGTGGGATCAAAGGAGCAAGCATTTGCTAGCATGGCTAAGAGAAAGGTTAAATTTGGCAAATTTGGTCCACTTAGAACAAACAACAAAGACATGTCCAATCCAATGTTTTGGATGCCAAGAATATGGACACTATAAAAGGAATTGTTCTAAGCTTAAGAAGGACAACAACAACAAAAGAAAGAGGGAAGAAGCTCACATAACTCAAGAGATGAAAGAAGAAGGAAAGAAGCAAAAGAAGGAAGATCCTTTGGATCTCTACTATGACTAAGTCAAACTATTTACTTCTAGTCTTATTTCAAAATTTTGTGTAGGATAGGAGCATGTAGGAATAGATTAAAATTGCATGGCTAAAACACCCTCTAGAATCTAGAAGCATGATGTACATAGAGTTCTAGATACTCATGAAGATGTAGCATTTATGATAAGAACAAAAATGCATGAGTAGAAATACCTTCTAGAATATAGGAACATGATAGATATAGCTCAATATATTTATATAGAAGGAACATACCTAGAATAGGACCTCATCCAAGATGAAAGAAAAATTGATCATGATTAAGAATCTTAGAAGACCTCCATTGTCAAAAGAAAAGAAACATTTGCAAGACAAGGGTCTCTAAGATCCTATGATGGAATCTTCAAAAGAAGGTTCATGAACCAAAGCAGATGTCTCATTGGGAATCCCTTCATGGGATTCATGAAAAGGATGATATGTAGGCAAGCTAAGATGAAGCAAGAAGGGCCACACCAAGGACAACCAAATAAAGCTAAGATGATCAAAGAAGAATCAAAATGAGGTATGTATGCATCAAAGTTTAAGTCATGTTATCATTTGTATATTATTGAGTCATTGGATAGTTCTATTACATGATCAAGTATGAATGAATCTCTTTCACCAAGAACATGCTTGAAGGCATGTACCACAATGCAATGAAGGTCAACAAAAGAATATGCTCACATAAGGAGTATAAGATTGTTGACTAAGAAGTAAGAAGAAATATTGACAAGTCCAGGAAGCAAGCAATGAAGGAATGCTCTCACAAGAAGCATAAGATGGTTGACCTATCTAATAAGAAGCAAATGAAGAAAGAGATCAAGCACGTGGAAGAACACCATGATCACCGAGAATCACTATCTTACAAGATACTTTGAAGATATCTCCCGAAAGGAGGCAAGACAACTCTGATAAAGTGTAACGACCCATCCTTAATTGCTCATATTATGTGTCCCTATATATAAACAAAAAATATATATATAATAATACTAAAATACAATAAAAAAAAGCAATAAAAAATAATAAATAGAATAAAGATTTAGTATTGTATTAATAATTAATAAATTAATCTAAAGTTCTAAAGTTATATTAAAGCAAACATAAATACACTTAATATATTAGAGAAAAATATATATATAAAACCAAGTATATTAATATAAGGTACATATCAATATAATCTTTTTAATATAAAGCATATCTTATAATATATATATAAGATGATCAACGTATAATACCATCAATCTGATATATATAGACCATCGCATAAATGAACTAAACCTTAAGCAGGCCGAACCATCTAGACAGGAAGATGACTCACAGCTGGAGGAAGCTGTCACCGCGAGAGTAAGCGGTGGAGTCATGGGTGTACAGGGCGGCCACCACCCAGCCTGCAATTATAAAACCACTGGTCTGAGCCGGTCATGAGGGGGAGGAGAACAGAGGGCAGTGAGAAAAACCAGGAATCAAGAGCTTGAATTGACCTGAGGTTCTGGGCACGGGGGCAATGAGCTTCGGTGAGAAGCTTGCTGGATTGGCTAGGAGGAATTGATTTCCCGGCAATCGAATCAGCTTGAACAAGAGAAGGCAGCAGGAGAACAGGAGCAGACAGCAGATCAGCACACAGCAGTTCAGGTAAGCCTTGAAATCCCCTTACAAGTTCTGCATATTGTTTGCTTTACATCTGTTATTAGTCCTTTACATATGGTATCAGAGGTGTTTGTTCAAACCCTTCGACCTCATCGGCCCTGCGTTGTGGTCTGTGTATACTTCACTTCAGTGTACCAGCGGAGAAAACCCCATCGTCCCAATTCCCAAATCCCCATTCCTGGACGAGAAGCTGGTTTTGTTGTAGATTCTAAATAAAAACCCTGTGAGATTTATCCAACAGCCAAGGTTAGACCACGTCCGGTAATACTGGCAGATTCCTGTTTTCATTAAGACCAAATTTAATTATATATCTTTCTCAATATGGTCAGGGTTTCGTCTATGTAGAAATTCGGCAAAATTAAGCAGTATGGGGTTTTGCGTGGCTGCTATATGAAATAACTGTGTTGGTTCTGCTCGAATTAATCCTCTACTTTCTGCCTTCAACGCTGTTGAATTGTATCCTCGCCTGCAGGAAACGTCAATTAAAATGGAACGGAATCAAATAAAATGGTTTTTTATTTCCAATATAAACTTTGATTTTAAAAGTGTGGAGATCATAATATGGTGTTGGAGATTTTAGTGACGTTGTGAAGGGAGCTTACATAGCCTGAATGCCTAGATTTGATCCGAAATCATATCCATGCCCCTCAATTCTAGAAATTGCTCCAGCAGCCGCAAATGAGGAAGAGATCTGGCCATGAGAAGCCTCTTGCTGATGTTCATTAACGGAACTTATTTGTTTGGAAGTATTAACGGAACTTATTAACAGAACGGGCAACTGAGACGGATGGGCCCCGCTAGCCACGTCAACAGATTTGAACAACCTGCAATCGAGATAAGCTCGGCGCCAGCGGACTAGTGTTAGGGTAAGGAAACGATGGCTAAAACATACCGCCAGCCTCAATTTTGTATTTCTGAAAAACTCTATGGCTAGTACGCAGTTCCTCACTTTTGCTGTTGTATTACTCTGCTAGACAGCATGGCAGCAATATTCATATAATAGTACACACATATACACAATGATGAATCTTCTCTATAAACCTCTCATATTTTTTTTTATTCACATTGATCACGGCGTCCTTCATCAAATTCTATTTTTTGGCTTTCATATATACTACGAATTAAAATTCAAATTTTATTTGTGAATTTTGAAATTTCTGTTTTTTTTTTAAAGCATAAAATTATATTAAGAATTCTAATTCTTGGACTGAAATTTTAAATTCTATAGAGTAAAGCGATAAATCTCTAAATTTCCAAATATTTTCTAAAATATAAACACTAAATTGAAATTTTAAATTCTATATAGTAAAGCGATAGATCTCTAAATTTCCAAATATTTTCTAGAATATAAATACTAAATTGGGACAAATCGTGACTCATATTTTATATAACATCATAATTTATATAATATCATAACTGATTTGCTCCATTTTCTGTTTTAATGCCAAGTATTGTTTATCATTCACGTTGGGAGTTTCAGGGATCATAACATTGTTAATATTGGTCAAATATGCTTAGAACTCTGGGAAAAGAATTCACCTTAATACACCAAAAGGGTTCTACTTACGGCTCCAATACATAGCAAAGGTTTTGTAGTTGCTAATTTCAAAGGGTTGAAAAACAAAGTTTGCATTTAAAATTTGCAGAGGATACACTTTATATCACTTCAAACATCATAATGGAGGATTACTGCTGCTTCTTAGATCCTCAAGAATAAAATGTGTTTGAGAATTTCTGGTGTATGTTCTCAGGTTTCCAATGTTTGTGGGTTGAATTGAGCTCTGAAATTACTGTTTGAGCCCTTCCTTCTATGGACACCAGCCAGGATTATTATTATAGTACTATAGACCTCATACATATTCACAGGTTAGGGGTCAAACTGGGATTGAATCTTATCTATTACAGCTGCTGGTATCTTTGATTGTATAGTGGCTGCTTTCAATTTGTCAATATCCCTTCGAACTCTTAGACCCCGAAGTTTGCAGTCACCAGGTTGGTGCTGCTGCCTTTTAGCATTCTCAATACACAGGTTTCTTGGAGAATTTTGTGCTGTCATGGGAATAGCCTTATGTTGCTGCGGGTGTGTCTTCAATAACTTGAATATATGTCATCTTACAGTCAACTGCCAATTTCTGGTTTCTAGACTTATGATCATTAAACTTTCAGCTAAAAGTTTTCTGCCCAAATATTATGAAATCTGAACTTTTGATAGCACAAATTCCTATAAATCCTATTACAGTCGAATTGCATTTTGCATCAGCCATCAAAGTATTATGTGCAAATTATAAAGACCACTTTCCGAAGCATCCTTTCGAGAGCAAATTGTACTAATTATATCCCTTTTGACGACGCCATTTTAAAACAGAACTGGTTCCGGAATTCATAAATCACATTTCACCGTAAGTATTTCCTCCGTTTAAACTCAATCTACTTTTATGAGATACTGATGAAACTGTATCTCTTCTAGATGTTAATCATGGCATGTCTATAGTAAATTTTCGGCTAAAAGTCAAACTAATAGGGAACCAAAACAACCCTTCTTTTTCAGACTTAATCCATATCCAAGTCATTTATATTCAAAATATAAATATGTATGACCTCCCTTAAATGTAATAACTAGGTTGAGGTATGGCGGGTATGTTACCGACGTACTTTGTAACGAAATATTTAACATTTATTTTGTATGAGTGTTATTAGGTAAATAAACTTTAGATGTCTTACCTTAGGAGCTAATAACCATACACTTCTGCATTATTCATATTAGGATAGAATACCCTGCATTAGGACAAGGAGGTCACGAGACCACCCTCCTTGACCTCGGTACTAGTAAGATCCGCCTAGCGGGTAAAAATAGCAAAACTATACCCGTTT
>APFE031038818.1:0-13961 GCA_000404065.3 Pinus taeda
AAATTCTGGCAAAGGAAGTATATTTTCCCCTTCTTGTGGCTTCAGAGGCTTTTACAAAGTGTCCTAATTCATTGCCTATGGCCATTAATGATTCATTTTGCCAGTAATCAAGATGTAGAGAGTAGAGCCTTACCCAAAGCGGTACTAAAGTAAAAGTCTCATTTTTTGGTATAAAGTTCATGACCCAGGGTCTCATGTAGAGTCCTGCCACATAAAGAAGTAGGGCCCTCCTTAAAATATTTTGTCCTTGTCTTATATATTTGTGAACACAGTTGTAAAGAAACCCTTAGATCCAAGGTGAAGATCTATACTTCCTTTAGGTTTCTAGTGGTATCTGATCCATGATTGAAGGGATTTTTTAGTGGGCCATAGTCCCATGAACTTGCAGATGATGGCATATGTCCCCATGTTCCCTGTACACCTGCAGCTCCGGATTATTTAACACCACCCTGGAAGTTATGCTTGTTTTGGCTTTGCAGGGTCCCTTGTGTTTCTTATCTTTAGTTTCCTGTTGTTTGTCCTCTACCTCCTTGTCATTTGTGCGATATTGATCATTTTATATGGGTTCTACTGACCCCACTTCTATGCTCTTCTCTCCTTCCACCCCTGTTTCCCTAACATCTTCTAGAGGCTTCTTCCCCCTGATGGCCAGGGCCTTCTTGTAGGTGGGAGTGGAGCTCCCTCCTCGTCGACCCTTCATAGGCATTCAGAAAAACCCCTTCGCGCATTGAACTAAGGTCATTCTTCCCTATGTTCTCTTGTGCCTCAAGTCAAAAAGCATTCTCTAAATGTGATCTTCCCAGAAGAACTTTTATTTCATTATAAGGATTTAAATGTTTTAATTTATGGTGTCAAATTTTGTACAAATTTTGAAAGACTCCAAATCTTCAATTCTCTATCACGAAGAAGATATTAAGGGTAAGGGAGATGTTGGAGGGGCTAGTCGACTTAGTTGAGGATCCGAAACGATTCTAGAATTGAAATTTATAAATTCGATAAACACTGTAGTTGAGTCAAGAGTCTAAGTTAGATAGGCTAAATTGGTTTTGACAATTAAATTTTTGTGACTATCTAGACATAATATATATATATGTGTGTGTGTGTGTGTGTGTGTGTGTGTGTGTGTGTGTGGAAATATGGAAATGTATGCATCATTATATCTTTTGTGACTGACTTTTGAAGAGAATATAATATAAATTAACACTTTGTTATTTCTTTGCTACATCGTTTCTCTTCTTCTATTCCTATGTTCCTTATCTTCATGTGATTTATTATTTTCCTTTCTACTAGTAACTAATGATCATTATCTACTGCAATGCAAGTATATATCAAATTTTAGGGAATATTTTACTAAAATATAAAATACTGTAAAATATTGGTGCATCTTTCAATGAATTGTAAAATGTTATAAAATATTATTGAATCATTCAGTTAATTATAAAATCTTGTAATTTATTGGTGAATCCCTCATTTAATCTTGACATCAAGTTATTTTTCATTCTTATGCATTGATTCTCTCGTAGAAAAATGATTATCCAATTAATTCGCTTCAAATAAATAAACATTGTTAGGATTTGATGGTTCATCACCATCTATAAGTTTTTTCAACTCCTTGGTGTGTAACTATTATAGTAACTATTGTATTTTCTTCTTCAATCAAAACTCTAATAATTGTTGATCAATACACAATTTTTTGAAATTACAAAAATATGTAATGAAAGTTAATTTCCTATATGATAAAAAAATCAATTAACACAACTCATTATAAAGCCACAATTTTTGAGTTCAAAGATATAGTCCACAAAGAAAAATGTTCATTACTTAGTATAACATGTTACAATATAAGTATCATCAAAGGATTTCAACATCAAAAATTATAATACAGTAAACAATCTCTCATCCTTCACTAATAACATGTATTTCTCCTTTAGCCTTTCCCTGAAAGTATAATTTCTTTAAAGGAATGTTGTTCCGATGAAAATAGGTCCCCTACAATGAAAACATAAGAAGCTAGTGAATAGGTCATTATTCCATACAAATAACCAAGTAGAAAATATTTCTCTTTCCTAATAAATACTTTGAAACAAGATACAAGATAAATTGTGGATTCCCTAAAAAACGAAGCAGCTCAGGTCATGAGAGAAAGTGAATTGGAAATTAATTTATTTTCCTTGAACAATTAGTTGTATAAAAAATTAATGACAATTATGGAAAATATGTGAAATACCCAAAGAATAAACAAAGCCATATATGCCTCTTCCTCCATCTCCTCCTCCACCTCTACCTCCTCCAACATCTCCTCCTCTTACTCCTCCTCCAACTCATCCACAACCACCAACACGTCCTCCTCCTCCTCCTCCTCAACCTCTGCCTCCTCCTCCTCCCTCGCCGCCTTCGGCTCCTCATCCACCACCACCTCCAACTCCACCTCCACCTCATTGAGCCCCTCCTCCTCCTCCTCCTCCTCCTCCTACTCCTACACCTACTCCACCACCACCTCCACCTCCACCTCCACCTCCACCTCCTCCACTTCCTCCTCCTCCTCTGCCACCTAAAACCCCACCTCCACCTTCACCTCCTCCTCCACCTCACACTCCGCCTCCACCTTCACCTCCTTTTCCACTCATCCTCCACCTCCACTTCCACCTGCACCTCCACATCCACCTCCTCCTCCTCCTCCATACCCTTCTCATCCTCCTCCTTCTCCACCTCCACCTATACCTCCATCACCTACAATTCCACCACCACCTCCACCTCCACCTCGACCACCTCATCCACCTCCTCCTCCTCATATAATTCCACGTCCACCACCTCCTCTTGCTCCTATGCTCCCTCCTCCTCCTTTGTCTCCACCTCCTCCACCACATCAACCTCTGCCTCCTCCTGCACGTCCTCCTCCACCTCCACCTCCTCCTCCACCACCACCACTACCTTTGCCTCATCCTCCTCCTCCACATCCACCTCCACCTCCTCCACCACTACCTCCTCCACCTCCTCCTCCACCATCACCATCACCACCACCACCTCCTCCTTCTCCTCCATGACCACCTCCTCCTGCAACTTCACATCCTCCTCCACCACCACCTGCACCTCCACCTCCACCCCCACCACCACTTTCACCTGCACCTCCACCTCCACCTCCTCCACCACCACCACCTCCTCCTCCTCCTCCTCCTCCTCCTCCTCTACCACCTCCTCCTCCAAATTCACATCCTCCTCCACCACCACTTGCACCTCCACCTCCACCTCCACCTCCACCTCCTCTTCCTCCTTCATCACCTCCACCTCACCACTTCTACCTCCTCCTCCACCACCTACGCCTCCACCTCCTCCACCACCTCCACCTCTGCCTCCTCCTCCACCAACTCAACCTCCACCCTCTTACTCCACCACGTCCACCCACTCCTCGAGCACCTCCTCCACCTCCTCCTCCTCCTCCTCCTTCAACAAAACCCCCTCCTCCCCCTCCTCTACCTCCTCCTCCTTCTTCTCCTCCACCTCCACCTCCTCTACCTCCTCCTCCTTTTCCTCTCCACCTCCACCTCCTCCTCCACCACCTCCACCTCCTCCTCTTCCTCCACCACCTCTCTCACCAACAACACCACATCCTCCTCTTCCATCTCCTCCTCCTCTTCCTCCTCCTACACAACCTCCTCCACCACCACCTCCACCTCCTCTTCCACCTCCTCCTTAACTGCCTTCGCCTTAGCTTCCTCCTCCTCCTCCTCCTTCACCACCACCACCACCACCAACTCCTCCTCCACATCCACCACCAACACCACCTCCACCTCCACCTCCACCTCCACCTGCTAAAAAATTTAAAAAACAAGTAAAATTGCATATCATTTAATTCTCTTTAATTATAACACTTATTGATTCATTATTTACTGTGATAATTCAGATATCAATATATACATGATAAGATAACAAATAATGTGTATAAAAATTTTCAATATAAATAAGTAATTATGAGAACAATAATTTAATTAATAAAATTTAATTTAGTTTTCTAGTTTAAATCAAATATTATTTTCAGAATTTCACTAACAAAATTATGATAAAGGTGATAAAAATTATTTGTGGCCACTCATGATTTTCAATATCAAAGTTGTAAGACTGGTCAACATCAAAAATGAACACCCAAGAATCTACCTGTAGTTTAACACACAACATTCTCATTTTTTATTTGGAAAAAAAAATCACATATTCATATTTCTACATATTTATATTTAAAAATATTAAAAAGAAATTTTTATATTTGAATATACAATTTAAAATGTTAAATTTATTTGTGAATTAAAATTTTAAAAAATATATGATCTGAGCCAAATACCAATTCGAATAAAAAAAGCTGAGTCTATTTTCAAATACGATTAAAAATATAAGACATCAGAGTGTATCACCCACCCAAGAAACATTTCGAATCCGTCATTTTACAAACGAGGAAAGAGGAAAGAGGCTACGGGTATCTATAGTTGATGTCTCGTTAACCATAAGACAAAAATTCAGTGCACAGAATTGGGCAGATATAGTAATCGATGAACAAATGTATAATGGAATATTTAACATTTCAAATATGCAAACAAAATTACACATAAACTTTATCCATAGTCGTAAAAAAAAATTATAAACCATATTTTAAAAATTATGCATAAACTATGAAAAAAATTTATCCATAAGCTTTGTCCATAGTCGTAAAAGAAGTTATAAACCATATTTTAAAACAAGGCTTAAAAAAAAGGCATGGCCTGAAATGTGCAAACAAAATTATCCATAAACTTTGTCCATAGTCGTAAAAGAAGTTATAAACCATATTTTAAAACAAGGCTTAAAAAAAAGGCATGGCCTGAAATGTGCAAACAAAATTATCCACTCGTGCATACGGCTTTTTCACAGTGTTTGCTTATCTACTCCTTTACGTGAGAACTCCTTGCGTTGTATTCCCTCTTGTTTAAAACAAGGCTCAAAAAAGAGGCATGGCCTGAAATGTGCAAACAAAATTATCCACTCGCGCATACGGCTTTTTTCACAGTGTCTGATTATCTACTCCTTTACGTGAGAACTCGGTGCGTTGTATTCCCTCTTGTTTAATGGCTTTTTCTTCGTTTCTTTGACTGACCTTGACTTGCTTGCTCATACAAGAGCTTTTTTGCTATTTTATTAAGATTAGATAGTAACACTACTACCGACAAAGAAAATTATCTATAAACTGGTTCCTATTTTATTAAGATTAGATACTAACACTACTACCGACAGAAAATTATCCATAAACTTTATCCGTAGTCGTAAAAAAGGTTATAAACCATATTTTAAAACAAGGCTCGAAAAAGGGCCATGGCTCAAATGTGCAAACAAAATTACCCATGAACAATATCCATAGTTGTAGAAAAAAATTATAAACCAGACTTTAAAACGAAGATCGAAGATGAAGAGGCATGACTCAAGAATATTAAGATAATTCGAATTGACAGAAATGGCTACTTACCTCCAGGTTCATTGGAAGTAGAATTATGAAGTGGTAGGTGTGTTGAGGGTGGATCAAACACACAATCTTCATTTATTCAGTCTGACGCTCTTTCATCAAAGATACAGATCGAACACACCACCTTCGTATTCTCAGTCTGATGCTCTTTGAGATACACATCGAACACACTACCTTCGTATATTCAGTCTGACGGTCTCCGACACACGCCTTTCAAAAATATTCATCTGACGCTCAATCTAGATGTAGAGTTATGAAGTTCTAGGTGCGTTGAACCTTGATCAAACACACAATCTTCAAAAGAAAGAAAAGAAAGAACAATTATACACAACCATTTAAATTTGACCTCTAAGTAGTACCTGTGACATAATCTCATAAGAATATTGCAAGAAAAGACTCACGGAGTTGAAAAACAACAGGGAAGTAAACATATCAATAAAGGGGAATGAAATATTTCTAGGTATTCAACTAGAAGACCCACAACAACAATAGAATCTACACTTAATTACATAAAAACAAATTGAGGATACCATATAAAGGGTAGAAAAAAAAAGAAGCCTAGAAAATTAGAACAATTGCTAGAATAATCTATTGGGCATGATGTCTTGCAGTTTCTTGGAAATGGAAAATATGTATGGATTGAAATATTACTATAGAAAATGATGGTAGTTCAGTAAACACAGGAGCATAAACAATCGACTCTAGAAAAACTCAACATAGAAGGAAGCTCATCATAGGTAGAGGACGAAGGATAGTCGACTGAATGCAACAGGAGAAAGAAAACCCGATCCAATCAGACTCATAGTGACGAAATTTTATCCAAGCATTCTAGGTTTGATGACATATTAAGTTGGATATTAACAATATTCATCTATAAAGAGAACAACACAAAATGGAGATTTGGTTGGAATGTTACAACTAGGAAATAAAGCAACATAATATAAACATTCCAATAAGAATTAATGATCCACATTTTATAGTCCAACCATTAGATTTTGTTGGAATGTTACAAGTAGGAAATAGAACAACATAATATAAACATTCCCATAAGAATTAATGATCCACCTTTTATAGTCCAACCATTAGTACATAAGACGGTAAACCAAACCTTATATATGCCTATAATTATGCTAATCTCCATAGTTATAAGTTAAATATTAGGTTGATGGAAGATATTTAAAGCCCATGGAATATGTTGGAGCATTGATAGTAATATTGACGCATTTCACCGCTAAAATTTTCCGCTAAGATTTTTTGTTGTTGTTGAAATATGCATGCAATTTTATTTATTTTTATAAATAACCACAATATAATTTGTAATAAAGTTATAACTTAGTTAATTTCTATTGTTTTTTTAATCTATGAAATGTGATAGGAATCATAGGGTACCCATTTTGATGGTTATTATGGATTAAATTTTATTTGCAGTTAGATCCATTTCATTTATATGGATTCCCTAGTTTGTCTTAATTTAATGTTAATTTCTTCTTTTAACTTAAATTGGAAATAAATTACAAAATATATATTCCTATAATTATGCTCATAGTAAGAATAGATCTTCCATAGTTATAATTTAATTATTATGTTGATCGTAGATATTTAAACAGTATGGAATATGTTGGAGTAGTCATGGTAATATTGGCATATCAATGATAAAATTTCTGTCAAAATTAGGTATACTCTATTAACTAAATTATCTCAAATTCATTAATTTAAAAAAATTGCATAGCAACACATCATATTGGGAATGTGGTATTTCTAAGCCATGGTATTGTAAAAATAAATGTTTCCAATTAAAGGATTTCCATAATAATAGTGAGGTGAAACTACACGGATAAAAATATTTTGATATATTATATAACTCCAATAATAATAATAATAATAAAGAAGATATAGTTTACTAACTTTTATGAATTGTTTAATCTTGGTTAATGCAATATGTATAATGGGTTTAGCGTTTTGATTCTTATCATAATTTGATGGCTATAGAAAATTTCCATTCATTTAATTATATGGTCACACCATTTATAACAAAACCAATAACTAATTTTATAGTGAGAATATTCTATATATAGTATATTTTAAATTAATTTTCAAACAATTTTTTTAATTAAATTGAGAAGGAATAGAGATCATAACTACATTTTAAATCAATCTCAACCTTTTATTGATGACTAATATTAAAAACATTAATTATTGATTAATGAATCTATAGCATCAATCTATTGATCCTTGATAATTAAATTAAAATTATAGAAATGCGATTATAAGGTATACACACTATCAACATAACAAAATTAAGGAATCATAAATATGTTTTCACAAATTTATTTATATGTATTTCAGATTTGTAAATTATGTATTCAATTTTTTTTATTCAATGATATATATATAATATATATATATATATATTATATATATATTTATTTTGTAATATGATTTTTTTAATATTTTGTTTTCTTTTTTGGTTTTCTTTGTGTAATAATTCTAAGTTAATTTTTGAGGCCTTGTATTGAAATCTAAGGCATTGTTGAGTTCATTGAAATGGCTATGACTAATTCTCATTGATATTTAGAGTCTATGAAATACTTTTCTATTAAAATTATGGAAATCTCTAATGCGTTCCCATTTATTTCTTTAGGAATCGAATTTAAAGGATACAAACCAAAATATATTGAAATCATTATACACATATTAATGTTTCTCCAACTTCATTATTTAACCTTCCACATGATTTGGAAGAGAGTGTATTAAAATATAAAAATATATTTTTGATGGTTATTGACTAGTTAATAAATATATTTTAGGAAAAACATTAAAATATATTAAATCTAATAAAATAGATATAAACTCAATGGGAAAGGTAATACCTTTTGTTAAGAAGGAGATAATTGTCCAATAGTACACATTATTTAGGATAGGTAACACCTACATCACCTCCTATTGCAACTCTTGTACTAAAAATGTTCATATTTTTATTATATATGTACAAATTCCTTAGTTCTCCTTGTGATCAAAAGAAGCCATGAAGGTGAAACAAACTTGGACATGCATAAAAAACGTTAATGAAATAAAAAAAGGATTCATTGTTTCTTTCACTAAAGTGAAATATAATTACATTTATGCATCCTAAATTATCTTTCATCATTTCAAAGAGAAAATCTCATGAAATGTACAAACCCTTCACATTGAGGATTTTCGTCTGTACTATGTCAAAAAGCCTTGCAACATGAAAACATTAAATGACCCACAACTTTATTCCTTGTTAGTTATTCCAAATATAATAGTTTTATTAAAAAATGTCTCATGTTATTCTTCTCTTTTACTTACTTAATTCTTTCTTATATATTTCCACAACAGTGCCATGTTTTTTCTTTCTTCTCAAAGGGTCCTATATAGTAGCAAAAATTTCAAGGATGGAAATTTATTTTAAAGCTTATAAACCTTGTCTAACATTAGTACTCCCTAATATGCATAATGTAAATTTTTTAATGATATTTTCGTAAAAATATTGAGAGCTCTAATGATTTTCAAGTTAAAATAATTTTAAAGTATAAACTTTGAGCAAATAAATAAATAAATAAATGTCAAAATCAACAAGTACTTTTTATTTTTTATTTAAAAAAAACATGGAATATTAACCCACTCTAAATATTATGCCCAAAAAAATTCTCTACTACGTGGAAAATTATCGAGCTTATTTACATTGGAACATTGTTTATTATACCAAGAGCTCTAGACTATCCGTAAATATTATCTCATTTTCCGCTCTACTTATTCTTGCCCTTTCCTCTTCAAGGGTGGTTTAATTCACGGAGAATGAGATCTCAACATATTTATTTTGTTATACCTAACTACTTTAAGCATTAAATATGTTAATTGAGTACCCTACTAAATATGTGTGGGATTTACCACTTCCTCATTTGTATGGGTCTATAGCTATGCATAATCATTTCTAACTTATTCCTTATCTCCTATTATTGTTGAGATAATTTTCTCCTTGTTCACATTCAGTAGCAATCTAAGAAATATATTGTTCCTTATTCCAATTCGCTAGCAAGGCCCCTTTATTCATGTAGAAAAGGTTGACATATATATTTTAATTTGTGTGCTCCTATGAATTTTCATTATGCTAGTGAAAATAAATGTACGAAGAATTGTGTTGAAGATTACATTGGAATGTGTTGGTTGCACTTATTGAAAAGTAAATCTCAAGCTTTCAAAACTATTAAATATTTTCATTTATGGATTGGATATGAAGCATAATCACATATTGGCTCTCTTCATACTGTTAATGGAAGATAATGTACTCTAATGAATATGAAAAATATCTTTGCAAACATAGCATTCAACATGAGAGCATAATTGCATACAATTCTCAACAAAACTATGTAGTTAAAAAAATGAACATTACTACATTAAATATAGTTTACTCAATGAGGATTTTCAAAAATATAACATTGATGTTTTGGGATGATGTGATTCTATGTGAAATTTATGTGAAAATGTTATGTGCATCTCACGCTCTTAGAAAAAGACTCCTTGTAAAATGTGATATGGATGAAA
Organism: Pinus taeda; assembly: GCA_000404065.3. Classification (NCBI taxonomy): domain Eukaryota; kingdom Viridiplantae; phylum Streptophyta; class Pinopsida; order Pinales; family Pinaceae; genus Pinus; species Pinus taeda. Next base: position 10,049 of record APFE031038818.1, read on the forward strand.
TCCTTCAGTAAGACATCACAAGGTCTTTGGTCCTCTACATTCACTTATGTTGGTTATAGTATAGCCATTTTTGCATATTGGGTATATTATTGTAATTATTTACTTCTAACTTTTTGGCTGCAATGTATCATACATTGGGTATGGTTCCCTCAAAGGATTTCAGCATGGTTTCTATTTTTCTCAACGATTTCGAAATCAACTACCCTTCATACATGGAGTTCCTTCCAATATTATACAAGATTTTTAGTATTTTAACTCTATAATTATATTTTAACTTGATTCTCATCTTGGTATAATTTTTCTTTATACAAGCATATACATACAATACTAATGTTATTCCATCTACAACAAAGTATCGGATTGAAGGATGTCATCTATATTACTAATGTTATACTCTACTTATCTTAAAACACTCTATAATGTTCTTTGCTTGATTAATTTATTGTGATTCCAATCCAAACTAAGGAATTCCTTTCTTCTGTCTGTAGGTTGGTCTACATCTAACTTGGGTCATCTTGTGACATTGTTTTGGGGTCAAAATTTATGCAAGTTTTTTTTGTCTACTCTTTTGCCTTCAAGCGTTTATCAAACACTTCCTCTTTAGAGGGTTTCAATGTCGGTTCTGATTTTCACTTGAAGTTGGCTAGAAGGAAATTTTATGTTGTTTGAGTGTAAAGAAAACCCAAAAGTAGCCAAGGCTTTTCCCAAAAGGCCTAACACTCAAAACAACGCATGTATATCGATTTCAATTCAAGAGATTTACCCTCTCTTTGTTAGTGAGAATAATTAATTATGAGAAAATGGTTTTGATTGTCTTATAGCCCCAACAATGTAAATATTTTTTTTTTTCATAAGAACAATTTATACATTCTATTTACTTGTTACTATGTGTAATGAAGTCATTCCATCAAATTCTTACAGTACTATGATATTTGTTCTATTTATATTATATGAAGACACATTAGATATTCATGTCAACTCTATATATTTTGTTTCTACATAATGATTTTATATAATTTACTATTACTATCATTTTCTTTGAAGAAGAGAATATGAAAATTAGGCAAGAGGTGTGTTCAACGCTTGCCATGGCAGTTTTTAAAGGTTGTCCTTTAGGCCCTAGTAATACTTTATCCAAGGTTGCTTGTTCCATGGCCAATTGATATGATTCCAGTCCTTTGATCTATACCAAGCTAAACTAGGTATACATTTATTTTTCTACAAGCTAAACTATGTATAAATTTATTTTTATTACCTCCAATAGTTCTTTTTTGTAGTAGCTTACAACAGACTATACTTTTATAGGTGAATAGGGGTTACTGTGCATGTTTATATATTTATCCATCGAAACAAGATTCTTTAATTTATTATATAATATCTTTTTGCATATTTTCACACATTTAAGTGTATTATTTTCTAGAATATAATTATCTAATATTTTCTTGTTGGAAATAATTTAAAGTGTATTTGATTCCTCTAACCAAAAACTTTGTTTCCAATTAATTCCCCCAAAGCTCTATCTCCTACTTCCCAGGACAACAAATAGTAGTCATTTCCCAATTGACATTTCCTTGACCCTTAGCATCATCTTGCTACTTTTGTGGTATGAGTACAATCATTCTTTCCCAATATACGTTTATCTTTTATACAACCCATTTTATCTCCAACAATCCGTTTAAGTGAGTTTTACCCATGAAATTTTTATTTTCAGTCATGTGTTTTCTTGGTAGTCTGGAAAACGAACAATTCAACTCTAGCAAAAAGAACATTTTTGTTTAATTTTTATCTTGCCTCTTCTTGGGAATAACTCCTTCCATGTGAATTAGAAGTATAATATCACATGTAAGCCTTTAATAATTTATCAAGCATTATAACACAAAAAGACAATTTTTTTTCTATTAATAAAAATAAATATTTACACTGTCATATGTCACATCACTTGACCGACTTTGAGTTGTTAGGGGCAATTAAATATTCAATTAAAAATGTCATAATATAAATTTACCAAGGCTTATTACAATTCACTTTTGTAATTGGAGGAAACATAAGCACCTTGAGAAAGACATCTTTAGCATGTTTAAAAAGAAAGTTGTATATTTTTTAAATGAATTGTGTGTTTTATTTGAAAATTAATTTATTAACTTAAACAAAATATAAATCAAAGGATAAAATTCAACTCTAGATTTGTATTTTTGAAATATATTTTGATTAAAATATTTGTAAACAAATTAAGTTGAACATAAGTGACTTAAAATAAAATATTTAACTTTTTCCTGGTTTTCTTCTAATATTATGATAATATTTATGTGTAATTTCATGACAGAAAAAGGCAAAAAAGAACACAACAAATAAACCGATACTAAAAAATAAAAAACACATTTTAAAATTATATCATTATAAAGCATCAATTTCTAGCTAATTAATCTCTAAAGTACATAATTTCTTCCAAATTATGATAAATGTTTTGTGCTGTATTTTTTGAAATCTATTGAGTAGTTGTTCTTGCAAAAATTTTATCATCATAATCATTTGTGGTATTATAGTTATTTTTATTATTGAAAGATATTTTAATTGATAGATGTTATGATCATTTGTAGAAATAAATGGGATGTTATTAAATTGAATATCAATTCGCACATAATTTTGCACATAAAATCAGTTAAAACCCAAATTCAACTCGTTAAAAGTGTAATTGTTATATACTATCTTTATTTATGGGTAAAACCATTATATATGCACAAACACAAAAATATACAAAAAATAAACTATAGTCACAAAAATTTGAAATTCTATCATAAAACATAAAATTGTAATTAATTATAAGAATATTCATTAAAAAATATTGCGATTTTAAAATACACACATTGAATAATGGTGGTTACAAAAAAAGATACACTTTCATTCATGATGTCATGGTCATTTACCAAAATAAATGAACTTTTATTAAATTGAGCATAGATAAGTTATGCAAGCATTCAATTCATTTAAAGTGTAGTTGTTGCATTGGATACTATGCATGCTTAAAATCATCACATAAGTTATTTCTATCAAGTGATTCTAATAAAAGTTTTTTTGTTTTCCAGAATTTATATACATACAAATACAAATGAAAATACCAATACATTACATAAAATAAAAACACAAACATCTAAAATTCTACCATCACAAAACATGGATTTGTAACTAATTACCAATATATTGATTAAAAATGCTTCTCAAAGATGCATTGAATAGCGATGCATACAAAAATTCCATAGCCATTCATGATTCTATGGTCATTTATAAAAATAAATGAAATTTTGTTAAACTAAATGCTAATCTAAACATATATAGTTTATTACACATTCAATTAATTGGGACTGTAATTCTTGCATATTATATTTTATGTGTGTAAAATCATCGTAGAGGTGATTTGTATCAAGTAAATAGACAATTTGGGAAATGACCTTCCATATGGGATATTCTAATGAAAACATTTCTTGTGTTCTAAAATTATACACAAACAAGAGCATAAACAAATAAACACATACATTTCATAAAATAAAAACACAAACATTAAAATTCTATCATCACAAAACATCAACATGTAGCTAATTATAAAAGTCATATTAATTAAAAACAATTATAAAGAGTATTGTGCATTGAATAGTGGCAGTTACAAAAATTCAAATTCATTGATGATGTTGAAAAAATAAGATTTTATTAAATCAAACAACAATTTAAAGATTAGCATGTTAATATACAAATTCTACACATTCTAAAATTAATTATTGTATACGATATTACATGTGTGTAAAAATATTATACTCAAACAAACAACCACACACAAACAAAACCATAACAAACAAATACATAGCATAAAATAAAACCACATACATTTAAAATTATATCATCACAAAACATCAATCTGTAA
>APFE031038837.1:9568-69125 GCA_000404065.3 Pinus taeda
TGGAACTTTAGACATATAATCCACGTCTTCTTGGGTCTTTTGGCACATTTCCTTACTAAGTTTGAAATGGCTAGCAAAAGGTGTACTAACTGGTTTTGCATTGTGCATGTTAAATCTTTTCAACACCTTTTGTATGTACTCATTCTGAGACAATGTTAATTTACAATTTTTCCTGTCTCTAGTTATTCTCATACCAAGGACTTGTTTTGCAGCTCCCAAATCCTTCATTGCAAATGAATTTGCCAATTTTCTTTTGAGCACATTTATTTCCTGCATGTTAGACCCTGCAACAAGCATGTCATCCACATATAATAACAATATAATATAGTTACCATCATTTTGCTTTTTCAGTTAAACACAATGATCAGAGTGACATCTAGTATAACCTTGTTCAAATGTAAACTTGTCAAATTTTAGATACCATTGCCTTGGAGCCTGTTTTAAGCCATACAAGCTCTTCTTCAACCTGCACACTAGTTTCTCCTTCCCTTTTACCTCATATCCTTGTGGCTGCTGCATATATATCTCTTCCTCCAAATCCCCATGGAGAAAGGTTGTCTTTACATCTAACTGCTCAAGATGCAAATCTTCAACTGCTACTAGACTTAGAATAGTTCTGATTGAAGTCATTTTAACAACAGTAGAAAATATTTCATCAAAATCAATTCCTTTCTTTTGTGCAAACCCCTTCACCACAAGTCTAGCTTTGTACCTTTATTCTCCTCCATCTTCTTCCTTCGGCGTTTAAACCCATTTATTCTTAAATGTAGTTTTTCCTATAGGCAACCTGACTAAGTCCCAAGTCTAGTTATGCATTAAGGAGTCCATCTCTTCTTCCATCGCTAGCTCCCACTTCTTCCTGCTTTCAACCTGCATTGCTTTTTCATAACATTCGGGTTCACCAAAATCAGTCAACAATAAATAATATAATGAAGGAAGGTATCGTTCAGGGGGTACACTTATCCTGGTAGATCTTCTGAGACCACTTTTAGGTGTTTGGGGTGCCTGTTGCTATTGTGGTGGTTTTTGTTGTTGTGATTGTTGATTATTATTATTTTTAGGCACCTTTACTTTTTCAGTGATCTCATCAAGAACTGTGTATTCCTTGTTTTCATTTTCCTATTTCTTTTCCTGCAACTAATTCTTATACAAGACCTTTTCATTGAATATTACATCTCTGCTCCTAATGATTTTGTGATTTTCATAATCATATAAGCGATAACCAAAATCATTAACACCATATCCAATAAAGGTACATTTCTTTGATTTGGCCTCAAGCTTTGTTCTATTTTCTTTATTAATATGGACAAATGCCTCACAACCAAAAGGCTTTAAAAAGGAGTAGTTTACCTTTTTACCTGTCCATGTTTCTTCTAGAACACCACCATACAAGGAACTTAAAGGCCCTCTGTTTATTAGATAAACAACAGTATCTACAACATCTATCTAAAATTGTAAAGGCAATCCTGCATGCAATCTCATGCACCTTTCGCACTCCATGATTGTTCTGTTCATCCTTTCTGACACACCATTTTCTTGTGGTGTTCTTGGAACTGTCTTCTCTCTACGAATTCCATGCTCGAACATACCTATCAAAACTCTTTGCTGCAATATTCACCACCATGTCTGATTGAAACACTCAATTCTTTCCTGTCCAATCTCAACCAAGCTTCCATTTCTTGAAAGTATCAAATACATCAGATTTATTCTTAATATAATAAATCCAAGTTTTTCTAGTTGCATCATCAATAAAGGTAACATAATAATGAGACCACCGAGAGATGATACCTGAGCAGGTCCCCATACATCTGTATGCACAAGCTCTAATTTTTCGCTCTTCTTTTCTTTCCCAACTCTAAGAAATCTGACTCTCTTCTGTTTTCCATAAATGCAATTCTTACAAAAGTCCAAATCAACATTCTTCAAACCCAACAACAAATTCCTTGAGTGAAGAGTCTCATCCCCTTCTCACTCTGTGTTCGAGCCTATGATGCCATAATGCTGCATCTGCTCCTTTGGAAGTTAAAGCATTAACAGAGTTAGAAAAACCATTGTATAAATACAATGTACCAACCTTTTCGCCTTTTTCTATTACCAGGGCTCCTTTGGTGACCTTCCAAGATTTATCTGTGAAAGTTGTCACACAACCTTCACCACCTAATTTCTCTAATGAAATCAGATTTTTCTTCAGATCTGGAACATGCCTTACCTCCTTTAGTAGCCATTGGTTTCCATTCTGCTTTTTGACAAGAACCTTACCCATTCCAACAATCTTACATGGTTTATCATCACCCAAATGGACTTGTCCAAAATCTCCTTGAACATAGTCATAAAAATATTTCTTATCAGGTGTGGCATGGAATGAGGCCCCTGAATCTACCACCCAAGAATCAATAATATTTTCGAAAGAAAGAATCAAAGCATCTTGTAACACCTCACCTGCCACATTTGTTTCATGATTGTTTTCTTCCTGTGCATCTCCTTCTTTTCCCTTCCAAGATCTACAGTCTTTCTTGAGGTGTCCTTTCTTTCCGTATTTCCAACACACTATCCCCGATCTGGAATTGGATCTACCTTTCCTTGATTTACTGCAATATCCTGAACTTTTTCCTCTTTCCATTTTTCTTCCCCTAGACTCTACACTCAAAGAATTACCCCATGTCTCACCGGAGCTTTTTCGTCGCATTTCCTCGCTAAGGATAGCACCAACAACATCATCAAATTTTAAAGTACTAGATCCAGAAATAGAGTTACTAATGGCCATTACTAAACCATTCCAGCTTTCTGGCAATGAGCACAAGAATAATAAAGCTCTAACTTCATCATCAAAGTTTACCCCTACAAAACTTAACTAACTTGTAACATTATTAAATTCATTTAAATGGTCTGCAATAGATCCACCTTCCGACATCTTCATATTAAATAATTGTTTCATAAGAAATACCCTGTTTGAGGCCGAGGCTTTTTCATATAGTTTTGCCAACGCCTTAATCAAACTTTCTGCCATTGTTTCCTTTGAAATGTTGAAGATGACCGATGCTGTAAGGCACAACCGTACTATTTCAAGTGCCTTTCTATCGAGGAGGTTCCATTCTTCATCTGTCATACCCATTGGCATCTTTGTTTTTTCACCCAATGGTAGGTACAAATTTTTCTGATACAGATAATATTCCATCTACATCTTCCACAGCGAGAAGTTTTGGGTGTTAAATTTCTTGACCCTAAACTTACCATCTTCCGCCATTGCTCCCACTTGAACCAGGAACCCTTCTTTCCTGTGAGTTTATCAGCCAAATAGATCTTCGACTCTGATACCAGTTGTTAGAAAATTATGTATTATAGAGCAATGGAACACATATAATATAGCATAAATATAAACACAGAAAACACATAAAACCAAAGAGACACAAATATACGTGGTTCACCCAGTTTGGGCTATGTCCACCTCGAACAGCCAGTCCTTCCTTTCTATTATCCAGCAAAATGAAGAAACATAACCTATAGCAGATCCGTTGTAATATCCTTTTTTTTCTCTCACATTATCACCTCTTTGCTTCTCGCTCGAAGAATACACATCATATTACACATTCTCAATACAATGCCCTCATACAAAGAGAGGGGTTGCCTTCTAGGGCCAAAAACCCTAAACTAAACATAAGTTCTACCGTCAGATCATCCGCCTAATGAACGACCCAAATTGACTAGAAATTACTATACTTTTACAATGCATTTTTACATCTGTTTTTAGCTTTGGGGGTGCTGGCCCTGAAACACCAGCCAAGGACCTCTGGTCCTCGGACCCCTCAGCCGGGGGGGATCGCCCCGGCCCTGGGGTATACATCCGGCTGAAACAAAGACCTCTGAATAATCATGCTCCACACCCAAATTTATGGTCCCCTCCCCCACACACATCACTCTCAAATCCCCAATACCCAATCTATCTACTAGAAAATAGTTGAAAGCAACACATTTTGATTCATGCATAAACACTAGCAAATAAAAAAAAATCATAAAGAAACATATGTGGTTTTTACATAAATAAACATATATGAATCATTCGTTAACCTATAACATTCATTCATTAATCATAGACACAAAATAATTATCTCAATAGATTTTATTATAAAAAATATGTTTTCATAATATGGTACGTGGTGTTTCTAATGATATAACTAACACACTCATTTCTTTTTCTTTTTCTTCATTTTGTAAATGAATTCATTAGTTTCTTCTTTCACTTCAATTCTTATGGACTTTGTAACTCTCATTGACGACCTGCTCCTATACTCACGATGTTGTCGAGGCTTCTGCAAGACAAACAAATCATCAGTTGCAACAAGAAAGAAATGTTAAATTAATATTTCTATTATTGTTATAAGTATTTCATTAATAAAAAGAGCATTAGAGTGTTATTTACCTACTTCAATAGTGAGGGAAATCAGAGTAGTTTCAGATGCGTCCATATGCTCCTCTTCTTGTGTAGCATCATCTTGTAAATGCTCTAGAGATGAAACAAGAAAGGTTATCATTAATACACTATTTTCAGTCAAATATTTTTAATTGTAATACATACTCTTTTTTTTCGTAGCACATGAAATACATCCATTACCAAGCTGCAAAGCACCTTTATTGGGTGCCACTCCATTAACACTAGGTTGTGTCTCTTTGTTGCTTGCCTGCTGAAAGCAAACAAACACCTTATTTTATGCCCAAAAATAATAATCAATAGATTGTACAAGTAATAGATGATAAGTATTCTTCGTTGAATTTATTTACCTGTGTGTCGATGGGAATACCAAAATATTGTGTTTTCCCCAATCTTCTTCTGTGTTCAAGCAAAACTTGATATTCGTGATTGTAAGCAAGATTAGGGTCTTTCTTGGTTGGAGATTTGTTGAACTCAAACCCCTGTAATTTTGCATAAAAACATGAATTTTGGTTTTTATGTGCAATTAAATTAAAATTGTTAACAATTTATTATTTGGATGTAATTGATTTTTTTATTCTTACAACTCATGCAGTCAGTTTGGAGTAACCATCTAGGCCAAGTTTGTGTTGCCCATGTTTTTTGGTTCTAGCTTTTGTGGCTTTGGATGTATCTGGAGCATATATTGAAAAAAAAATTCAATTCTAGATTTTGTTTCTTTGGATGTAACTAGAAGTAAATTAATGAAAGAATAATTTCCATTAATTGGCAAATGTTAAGTGAATTGAACATTTTCCTAACCCTGAGAGCGTGGAGATAATTCAACCTATGACCTCTCAATAGAAAATTAAGGTGCTTTAATCACGGGTACTCGACTAATTGGAGTTGATGGTATAAACCTGAATGAGGTTCTCTTCGTTTCAAGAATAATATACTCTAATGAACAAGGCCAACTGCGTGAATATGGAATCACATATGGCCCCTCCCCCTACATCACTCTCAATTACCCATACCTAATTTATCTACTATAAAATATTTGAAAGCAACATAGTAAGAACCAAACATAGATAAAAACTAAGAAAACACAAATTTAAGGTAAATGAAAGAGGACGAATATACTGAAAAAATATAAACACATACCTCATACATTTCAACATTTCGATATCATTAATCTTATTCTTCATTCAAGCCAACATTTGTATCATTAGTTTTAGAATTGATGTTGAATGGATTGGCCATATCAACATCATCATCAATATCATAATTTCCAATCATATCATCATGAGGAACATTGTTTCCTACATTTGGTTTGACTTCTTCAAGTTCTTCATCTCACAATACATTGTTGATATCATCTTCATCCAGAACATTGTCTCGATCAACATATTCTTGAACTTCTTTGACGTCTTTATATAGCACATGAACTAACTTCTCCTCTACATCATCTTCTTCTTCAATATCATCTTCTTTTGCTACATTACACTTTACTGACCTTCCTCTTGGATCATATCTAACAGTATACAACCAACCCCCTCTACCTAGAACCTCTGAGTAAAATACTTGTTCACATTGGCTTGGAAGAACATAGGTCTCTAATCCTAGCTCAAGATTCCTTGTATTAACCATGGTAAATCCATTAGCATGCTCAATAACAGTTATATCATGATCGCATTCATTCATTCATAGCATGTGCCATTTAACGTCCTGTTGAATTTTCGAGCAATGGTCATTCTTCATAAGTAATGTTTTAGCCCTTCAAATATCTTTTATGATAAACTTAAGACATGTTATTTATGTTTATTTCAAAAGAGGGAAATTTTATTTTTGAAAAAATATATTTTATGTCTTCAAAATGTCAAGTTGGCCCTCTAGGAAAATCATATCGGCTAGCCCCAAAGGGCACATCTATTCAACCTCATCCATTCACTATAAATACTCCATTCAACCTCCTCCATTGGGAAGAATTTGAATCAATTCTAAGGTTTAGTTTAGATAATTTGACGCACATTTCAAATCACATCTGAGGCACATTTCAGATCCCTCTTCTTCTATTTATGTCAAGTTAATTCTCTGTGGAAGATTGAGCTACTGGATAGAATTATTCTGTATGGCATACCAAGTTCATGATATGACCTAATATTTGAGGAAGACTGAGTTCATGAGAAGACCTAATTTATAAGATAGATAAAATAGGACAAATTTTGAGGTAGACAGATGGCCGAATTTTGAGTAGATTAGACAAAATTGTTTGAGGAATAGATTAAATTGTCTAAGAGGGAATTTTGACTAGGTGTGGCAAGGGTCATGCTACTAATAATTTTGAATTTATGTTTGACTTGATGTATCTATGTTGAACTTAATGATTTCTCTAAGAAAAGGGTTGTTGGGTTTTTCCCACATGTGGGTTTTCCCAGGGTAAATTCTCGTGTATCTTGTTTGGTTGTCTCTTTATGATTTTACAATAATTTTGTTTATATTGTTGAGATGTTCGGTGTAGTTTATTTACAATGAATGTGAATTAAATAAAATGTTAAATTAATAAATCATAAGAAGTAATTATCAGTTTAGAATATCCTATGAAAAATCAACATGGTATCAGAGCTATGGTGAAAGAGTAGCCTTAAAGAAGTCAGTCTTGTTTCAAGCTATCCTCTAGGGCTTGATTTTGTCACTAGCCCTAGAAGTCCTAGTTCAAGAAGTACATTATGACCAAGATCTACCATTTTGGTTTGAAGAAAAGCTACATTCTATTCTGCTAAGTCAATGATAAAGATTGACGAATACATCGTCTACTAATCAAGTCGAGAGTCTATTGTTCTATGTAATATATGATCCATAAGACATGTTTGTTTTTGTATTTGAAATAGAAAAGGGTCGAAACCCTATTCTAAATCTCAAAAAGATCAAGTGACCACATGAAGGCCGATATTTCATTATGTGTTGAAAAATAATACTCCTTCCTATAAAGTCGAATTCCTTATTGCTAGAAGAAAATACCATGATCCATTTTCTTAAGGTCATGATAATATTCAGAAAATGTCAAAGAATTCAATGAGAGGGCCAATGTCTTAGTTGAAGATAGGATGAAAGGCCTCAATATGTTTCAGTAGGTCGAGGAGGACACACATCCTATTACAGAGGGTCAAGAAGGCCTCAGGCCTATTGTAGTAGGCTAAGAAACCTCAAGAAGAAGAGGAGTCTCATAAAGGGATCTGAAGGAATCTGAAATATCTTTGATTGAGGAAAATATAGCAAGGTTGTCTCTAATAAAAAAAAATTATATCTTGGTTTGTGGAAGACATTGCACATAAGGATAAGTGATGATGCTTTAGTATCAATGACAAGGTTGAAGTTTTACTTGTAATGTTCTTCTCGAAAAATTGTACTAGGACTGACATCAAGGCATACTATTTAATCCATAGCCTAAAGGGATCTGTTGCACAAGCACATAAAAATGATGGAATGTTCATTGAAGCCCACAAATCCATAAACGATACCAACAAAATTGGTTTGATGTTTGAATGAAAGGTATGTACCACCAGTGAATTTTGTTTGAAATCAAAGTTACTCTAGCATCATTCTTGAAGGCTATGCCATTTGATCACCTGTGAACATATCTGATCTAATATAGGTATAAGTCTCTAGTATGAATTGCATCAAAGTTTTTGGAGTTGTTGACCTCTAATCAAATAGATTAAGGTTGAACCTTAGTATGCCTTAAAGGTTGAAAATTCATTTGCGAAAAATGTATCATGTAAGACTAAAAACAAGTTTGTAATCTACTTCTCAGTCATATCATAGAACAATGGAAAAGATATGATCTATTGTCTTACAACAATTACAAATAAATTCTTGAAAAGAAATAATTATAATAGCTATGATTGTTGAAGGAGTACTTTCACCTATAATTTCAGCGATAAGATTCACAATTGATCTTCAATCATGTTCATATTGTTAGAAACAACTCTGATCTTAAATATGAATTTCATTTCAAGAAGTAATCTAAATTATGGCTCAAATCAAGTCAAATACACATAAGAGAAATATGTGATATATACACATGTGTTGAACATTTGAAGTTTGATATAATGAACCTACACATTCTCTTTGGAGATATTGCATTGTATCTCAAATGTGCTCAGAAGAAGGATATTTTCAAAGCTCTTGAGGTATTGATGTCCGTTGTTGTCATACTAATAGGGTATTTTGGTACTAAAGGATGGAACCTATTTTTGTTCAAATATGAAAGTCTAAATTTGAAATAAAAGGATCACTAAGATAACACATCTTGTTGGAGTAAGACAAATTTACAATGAAGAAGATCCTGAGTTCCCTTCAAGTTCTAAGATCAAAGTCTTCTCAAGAAATATGAGTCATTTACAGAACTTGATGCACCCTTATTATTGCTATTGCTATGATGAATAATCTTGAGTTGAAAAAGTCAAAATAAATGTTTAAGCTAAGAATACATGCTTGCAAGAATATCATTACTCTCTTGATTTATATAACATTCTTTATTGGAGATCCTTAATTTTGATGTGTATGCCTAAGTCTGTTATCAAGATGGAATATCTTTGATTGTTTGGGTACTCTATGGCTTTTGGACGTTTAGATATGGAAAGGAGAATTTTTACATTACAAATATTGTTGGAATTCTAAGACGTGTAAGATGAATTTTGAAAAAAAAAAACTATTGTTTATCCTAGAAGACTAAAAGCCTTGGATGTAAAAATCCCAAGGCTTGTAGATAAAACCCTAGGTCTGGACCTAGATTAATGTTCTCGCTGAAAGAAGAAATCCTAGCTCATGCAAGGAATGACGTCATGTTGATGACACTGACGAGGTTAATAAATTTACAAGATGGATGCAAGAAGGCTAAGATCAAGAGGGAGCTGACATTTTCCTCGAAAGATAATGAGGATTGCAGATACATAGTAAAGGTTACCAAGGTTTTGATAACAAATGAAGCAAAGCTTATGACAAGAGGACTCTCCTAGAATTAATGATTTGTGTTAAGAGAGATATTGTACTAGATCAGATCTGAGCTCAAAAGGAGTAGGAAGATCAACAGATTTAAAGTATACATTGATTGTGCTGAAGGGAAGTCAATGATGAATTCTAAATGGATCTACAAGATCTAAGCATGTATTAGATGGTAACATAGACAAGTACAAAGCGAGAGTTGAGAATAGAAGGTTCTCCTAGAAAGAGGGATAGGATTGTAACAAGACATTTACTCCAGAAGTTGGGTACACTTATGTTAAAACTATATCATTACTTTGAAAATTGCACTAGGTGGATGTAGAGATCGTTTTTCTTAATGGAGTAATTGAGGAAGAAGGAGTGTACAAAGAGTTACCTTAGGGATTTTAGGCACATGAGAGGAAGTCTCATGATTGAAGAAGGCTTTGTACGATCAAAGGCAACCATGTTGGGCTTAGTATTCTTGGATTGATGGATATCAAATTGACCTTGGTTGATCTTGTTGTTATATACTTTGTTTTTTATAGAAGCATGACTCATGTGTTAGAGGGAGCATCTGTGGAAAAAATATTTGCTTCGGTAACATAGGGAAAAATCTAGGAGCCTTGTTTTAGATTCAAAAGGAGTAGACCTCTAAGTTCAAAATGATGGATTGCCACAACAAAATTTGTTTCAAAAAGAGCACCCAGTTAGGGTAACTAAAAGGTATCCATGATGATGGACCCAGTAAAGGAATTTGGTTGATTTATGGTTGAGCCAAGGCATGTGGATCAACATGTGTTCAAGTACCAACATGGCACAATTGGTCATAAAAAAACCTATTATGGTTTGAAGATATGTCTCAAATAATGAAGTACAATTGTAGGGACACACAAATTCAGGTTGAGTAGAGAGTGTAGAAGATAGAAAGAGTTAATCGATATATCACTTCATTTTGGGCTCCATGATGTCAAATTTCTTGGATGAGAAGGAAGAAGAAATCTGTCACACTCAACACTGTAGATGCCCAATAAGTTATTTCTTGGTTGGAAATATGGGACAAAATATGGCTTCAAATACTACTTGTAGGATTGTTTGATCAAGTGCAAGAGATGACCATGATGATAGGTCAAAGAACAATGAGATCTAATACCAAGACATGGTACAACTAAGGAAGAAGTGTGGCTCCAATATTGTTCTACAATCAAGCAGATTGTTGAAAAAGCCTTTGGCCTAGGATGAAGTCTGTATAATTCGAGTACAAGATTGGAGTGATTGAGCATGTCTCTCTCAACAAGAGGGAGTGATAAAATTGAAACATCAAGGACAATCATTATCCCTAGGTCAGGTTGACCAAAATTAGGGAGAATGGTCAAGAGTGTTGATGTGATAGAATTAGGGACAGAAATTCTCCTAGTTTCAAGTGTGATTACCAAAAATAGGGGGAATGATCCAACAAAGGACAATCATTCTTCCTATGTCAAGTATGTTGACCAAAATTAGGAAGAATGGTCCTAGAGGCCCTCGATCACTAAGTTGAGTGGGTGACTTTGAGCATCAGACTCATAAATATCTAGATAGGTTGAGTGAAATCATTTAACATCAGGCCCATAATTACTCAGGTAGAGTGTGGCCTTTGGAGATTCACCATGTGTCAAAGATATTGACCGAAATGATGGTGAACCAAAACTAGTCTATATATCATGTGTCAGATGGATTGAAATTGTGGTGATTAGTTGATGCTAATGATGTACCATGTGTTAAAAGTATTGACCAAGATTATGGTGAGATACATCATAGCTTAGAGTTACCAACCAAAATTATTGTAACTTGTTGATGTTATTTATTTACCATGTGTTAGAGTTCCTGACTAGGATTATGTTAATTAGATGATGTTGATGTTGATGAGTTGTTTTAACCTTTTCTTAGAGAAATTTATCTACAAGAGGACATCTCAATAGTCATTCTGAATACCGCCCTATATAAGAGGGAGTGTTGAATTTTGTAGCTATGGTCGGTCTTCATAAGTAATGTTTTAGCCCTTCAAATATTTGTTATGTTAAAATTAAGAAATTCTCTTCACGTTGATTTCAAAAGAGGAAAAATTGTATTTTTGAAAAATCAAATTTTATGTCTTCAAATGTCAAGTCGGCCTTTCAAGAAAATCATGTCGGCCAGCCCCAAAAGACACATATATTCAACCTCATGCATTCACTATAAATAGGAAATTAAATATCCTCCATTAGGTAGAAAATGAAATCACTTCTAAGGCTCAATTCAAATCATCTAAGGCACATTTCAGATAAATCTTCCTCTATTTATGATCTAGGATGTTTTTGCTTATAAATGTATAGAAACTAATTGCATATAAAATTGTAGCTTAACACATAAATGTGCACATATGAAAAGAAGAAGAAGACACATAAAAAGGCACAAAAGAGAACACCAAGGCTTGATAACAGAGTTCATCCAATTCAAACTACATCTTCGGGCCCAACTCAACAATGGGGGGGCTTTTCTTATTTAATGGCATGAATAAACAAAATTACATTCATCAATCTGTCCATAAAGAGGCTTATACCTCTAGTCTACCTGATGGCTATGAAATGAATGCCTGAGATGGAGTGGTGTGCAGCACCAAAGCTTCCTGCAGCTGTAGAAGGGACTAGAATTGTGTAACTGTTCAAAAGAGCTCAACAGATTCTCTCGGCCTCTGCAAAATACCATGCTACCACCATTAAAATTGCCTCTTCCTCATGCTCTTCTATTGATCCTCTTTTATAAAGGACTTTCGAACAAGATCCCATTTAAAATGGGGCATGCCTTGTTAATAAGAGAGGTTGTTGGAGTGGAAGGATCGTTGAGCTCAACTGTTCCTGAAAATGGCCTGTTTATCATTGCTTTGATAAGGCTTCAAAACCTTGAAAAACACTACAAATCTATCCAAAAACCATATTCCCGGACCTCAAATATTATTAAATCGGGCTTATAGTCTGTATCGGGCCCACGCCGAGGTCGCGAATCGACATTTTGATGTGTCCCTAACTTAGTCCTTGGGAAAGACTGACCGCCGATCACTGATCGCCGATATCGGTGTCAGCTGATCGCGTCAACATCCCACACATATATCGCCCCGGGTGTCTGTTGGAGGTTTCGCCGATCCGATTAATCGCCGATCGCATTGTCCATTCGTCGATATCCACATATATATATTATATATATTATATATATATATATATATAATATATATATATATATATATATTTATATATATATAACCGCCGATTATGATGGCCTCCGATCTGCCGATCTGATCTGATAAGAGATTAGCGATCGAGGGTTCCACAACCCAAACCTTAAGTCCACCCTCATTCGACCTCCGATTGTGATTTTCCTTTAAGGCTTTAAGACCCATTTTTCAAAGGAAATTCCTCATTATCTTAATGATTGAAGAGCCCTTCTTTTTGCAATAACTTCATCATCCAGACTCGGATTGAAGTACCGTTTCGCTACTGGAATCAGGAAGACGAGATCTACATTATGGTATTGAGTTGACTTTATTCTAATCACTTCGATTTCTAGGTTTCCATGCCATTGTATCTGAAGATCCACCTGGATCAATCCTCCCCATTGAGGAGCTTTTGGACCACCAAAAGCTTTTTATTAGTCAATTGGCAAGTGAGGGTACTATGCCCTCACTTTATCTTTCTCCAGCCATCTGGCCTTGTCGGGATGCATTCCCTTGAATCCAACTCAAAGGTATTCTACATCTCCTCGTCGTGAAGTCCTGGTTTTTCTATCGAGGATGATTTCTTGGGGCAACTCATTGAGATATTGGGTGCAAAATCATCGATGGTAGGAACTGTGCCCACCTCATCAGTGTCCATGATCAAAGGTGGTTCATACAGCTTCAGGTTCTCCACATTCACTACTGAGTACATCTACATATATACCAGAAAGTCAAGACGAAAGGCATTGTTCCCAATCTTCTCCAATATGGTAAATGGTCCATACTGGATTGGCCGCAACTTCTTCCCTTCTCCCTTCATCCTGTCTTTGCTTATGTTGAACCACACCTTGTCACCCACTTGGAATTGATGGTCAACTCGGTGTTTATCATGTCGAGCCTTGTAACGGGCTTAACTCTTTTCCAACTATTCTTGCACTGCTTGGTGAATCATTTGGATTCCCTAAATGAACTTCTAAGCTTTGTCTTGATCATTACATCCACTGGAGCCATCCTCCCTTCCAAAGACCATGTATAAAGGATCCTTTGGCAGGTAACCAAAGCATGTCTCGAATGGTGAATGTTGTGTTGATGAATGCACTGCTCCGTTATAGGAATGTTGTATATATGGGAGACGTTCATCCCACAACTTGGGATGCTTCCCACAATAGCCTTGTAATAGGTGTATCATGGTACGGTTAACAACCTCTATATGCCCGTCAGTTTGCGAGTGAAATGTCATGCTCCTTTTCAGTTTGGTGTCCATCATCCTCCACAAGCTGGCCCAAAACTCACCAAGGAAGTGAGAGTCTCGATCTGACACAATTGATGTGGGTAATCCAAAGTGAACCCAAACATATTGAAAGAAAAGAGAAGCAGTATGCTTTGCAGTAATCTGCTTTTTACAAGGCATAGGAATACACATTTTTCTAAACTGGTCAACGACGACATACAAATAGTCGTGACCCTTCCTAGATAAAGGTAGACCTCCTACAAAGTCCATTGACACACTTTCCCATGGATGACTTAGAATAGGGAGTGATGTGTAGAGCCCAAGTTTTCTATTAGAGGGCTTTGAAACAGAACACATCACACAACCCTTTACATAGCGAGTCACAATATTTTTCATATCAGGCCAAAAGCAAAATATTTGTACATGAATTAAAGTATTCTCGACACCAAAGTGTCCAAACACAAGAGAGGTGTAGGCCTCTCAAATTACTTGCACTCTTTCTCCTGTGGGAATACACAATTTACCAAGGTGATACAACAATTTCCCTTGCAAGTGATAGTTGTCCACCTGTGAACCATGGGTTAGTTTTGCATAAACCTCCTTAAAGTCATCATCGTTAGCATATTGTTCAGCATAACTTTCAAAATACAACGAATCATTATTCAAAATAACAGAAGCAGAAATAGGAGGGCGAGATAGCATATCAGCCACTTTATTGCTAGTGCCCTTCTTATACTTTATTACCAGATGAAATTGTTGAAGAAATCCCATACACTTGAAATGACGAGTTTGTAGCAACTTGGTTTGTGACTAAAGGTATTGCAAGGGCTGATGATCTGTATGGATGATGGTCTCCTTGTTGATCAGGTAGTGTTTCCACTTTTTCAAACTCTGCACTAGGGCATAAAGCTCCTTATCATAGGTGGGATAGTTTATCACAGCTTGAGAAAACTTCTTAGAATGGTAAAAAATTGGCTTCTTTCACTGCATCAGTACAACTCCCATGGCATAACCGCTGGCATCAGTTTCTCAAATGGCTATTGGAGATCGGGTAAGGCTAAGATTGATGCTGTGCTAATTTTTTCCTTCAATGTTTCGAAGGAATTCTGTTGTCATCCTCCCCATTGGAAGACCTATTTCACACTTGTCAATGTGTGCAAGGTTGCTGCAATAATAGAGAAATTAGCAATAAATCTCCTCCAATACTGGACTGCACCTAGAAAGCTACGGACCTCAGTTACACTAGTAGGCTTAGGCCAATTTACAATTGCTTCAACTTTAGCGAGATCAATTTTTAATTGACCGTGACCAACAATATGACCTAGGTAACCCAAAGAGGTTTTCCCGAACTCACACTTTGACAATTTTATGAAGGGTTTTTCTTTCTTCAGTACATCAAGCACTTTCTTTACATGACTCACATGTTCAAACCAACTATTGCTGAAAACTAGTATATCATCTAAATATACAAGAACAAACTCATCAATGAAAGGCTGAAATATATGATTCATAACCCACATAAAGGTGGCTGGAGCGTTGAAAAGCCCGAATGGAATTACCATCCATTCGAACAACCCCTGCTTGGTTTTAAAACCGGTTTTCCACACGTCCTACTCCACAATTTGGACTGGTGATAGCCACTACGCAAATCCAATTTTGTGAAATATAAAACACTTTTTAATTGATCCAATAAATCATCTATGCATGGGAGGGGATAGCGATTTTTTACTGATATTTTGTTGAGCTTATGGTATTCCACAGGCATCCTCCAACTGCCGTCCTTCTTGGGCACTAGAACATTCGACAACCCACATGGGGAGGAGCTCAGCCTGATCATGCCTTGCTCCAGCGATTCCTGCACTTGATGCTTGATTTCCTCCATTTCGACTATTGACATTCTGTACATGTCGATATTCGGCAGAGGGGCATCATGCAATAGGTGGATCTCATGTTGGATATCCCTCTGTGGAGGTAGTCCCTGTAATCCATCAATTTTTGTTTATGCTTACCATCGTAGCCTTGGAACGTGTCTGCGAATTCGGCCTCCTTTTCCCTGACGACCATTAGCATGCATGCCTTGCTGGAGTTCACCAGCCGTTTCATCTGCCCATCACTTACGAGGCTAGTGTTAATTTTGTTTTGATGAACCCACACTATGTACTCTATCCCATCCTTAGTGATGTGTTATTTTTTTTCATGGTGGAAAAAGATAGCTTTTTTGTCATACAGGTAGGGGCTCCCCAATACCATGCCACAGATGTCCAATGGTATAACATCCATCTCTACTTCATCTACCAGCTTAGAAGTAATCACAAATTTTACCTTGGACTGCTAGGTTACATTCAATTTAGCTTTATCATGTATCCATCCCAGCGGGTAAGGCTTTGGGTGCAGTTTTGTTTCTAAGCCTAGCTTCTTTACCAGAGATTCTACAATTAAATTTTCTTGGGACCCTGTATCAAACAGAGTTTCTACTTTGGTATGGTTTACTACTACTCTGATATGAAATAATTCAATCCTTTTCCTATCATTTGAAATGGACTTATCTACAGAACTGGTGCTTCTTTGTGATTTAGAATCAACAGGAGGTGTAAAGATACCTTTTGTTCCCGCTGCTATGACTAGCACTTCATCTCCTTATTCTAATCCAAGGTCTTGCTGTGCTACTGCCACTGTTTTCTGCTTCCCTTTTCCTCCATACTTTTTTGGGCATTTTTTTGGGTGTTGCTTCCAACAATGATCATCATCATGGCCTTCTTTCTTGCAATGATTGCAATAAGGCCGCTCCCCCTCTTTGGTTATTGCTATTTTCTTCTACTTTCCTTTCCATTTCACTTTAGACTTGCCATTGGGAGGTTTGAACGGTGGCTTTCTGGATTGGTCCTCTCTTTCATTCTTGCATATGTTTTCAATATGAATTGCTTTCACACTAGCTGCATCAATAGTGGTTGGTTCAAACAATAATAATGAATGTCGAATATAACTATGTACTGAGCCAATATACTTAGTTACAACTTCAGGTGTATCTAGTGCAATACCAAAATTCAATGCTTGCTTCCTAAATGCTTCTTTAAAACTCTGAACATCCTTCCCTTTGCCTTGCCTTAAATATTTCCAATTCATCAAAGCTTTTTGTTTGTATCCTAAGGGATAAAATTGTTCCCTTAACACAGAAGTAAAAGCAGACCATGAGGAAAAGAGATTACCCACATTTTTACTGCTATGCAATTTACTCTCCCACCAAACGAGAGCCGTGTTGCCCAGCCGTAGAGAGGCCAGATAGATTTTCACCTCATCCTCTACGATTTTCTGAATCTTGCAATAAACCTCAATCTACCCAATCCAATTGTTAATATTTTCTACGTTACTTTCACCATTAAACATAGGAAGATCAATTTAACATCTAATTTAAAAAAAAGGTTTCTTAGATGCATCCTTTGGATTTCTCTGATTATGGTGGTGAGGGGAAGAAGAACCTTCACCACCAAAAGGAGAAGGAGGGGCTTCTTCTCCATCATTCCCATGTTTTGAACATTGTCCCTCTGGATTCCTCTCTTCATCTTTTTCTAGTCTTATAACTAGCTGATTGATATTCTCTGCCATTGAGTAGAAAGTCTTTCTGAAATTGCGCTCCTCTTTAATACGAGCTTCCTCTTCAGCCATGTTTCTTCTTCGAGGTGCACACCCTGCCTCTAGATCGAAATGTTCTAGATTCCCTTCGCCTCTTTTAAAACTACTTCTTGTTAGCATACAAACATGCAATTCACATCTAAAAAGACCTACTCTGATACCACTTGATCCAGGATGTTTTCACTTATAGATATATAGAAAAGAATTGCATATAAAATTGCAGCTTAAGACATAAATGTGCACATATGAAAAGAAGAAGAAGACACATAAAAAGGCACAAAAGAGAACACCAAGGTTTGATAACGAAGTTCATCCAATTTAGACTACGTCTTCGAGCCCAACTCAACAATGGGGAGGCCTTTCTTATTAAATGACATGAATAAACATAATTGCATTCATCAATCTGTCCATAAAGAGGCTTATACCTCCAATCTACCTGATGGCTATGAAATGAATTCCTGAGATGGAGTAGTGTGCAACACCAAAGCTTCCCGCAGCTGTAGAAGGGATTGGAATTGTGTAACTATTCAAAATAGCTCAACAGATGCTCTCGGCCTCTGCGAAACAGCATGCTGCCACCATTAAAATTGCCTCCTCCCTGTGCTCTTCCATTGGTCCTCTTTTATAAAGGATTTTCGGACAAGATCCCATTTAAAATGGGGCATGCTGGGTTAATAAGAGAGGTTGGTGGAGTGGAAGGATCGGCGGGCGCAACCGTTCCTGGAAATGGCATGTTTATCATTGCTTTGATAAGGCTTCAAAACCTCGAAAAACACTGCAAATCTGTCCAAAAACCATATGCCAGGACCTCAAATATTATTAAATCAAGCTTATAGTCTATATCAGGTCCATGCTGAGGTCACAGATTGGCGTTTCACTGTGTCCTTGGCCTAGTCCTCGGGAAAGACCAACCGCTGATTGCCGATCACCAATATCGGTGTCGGCTGATCACACTAGCATCTCGCACATATATCGCCCCGGGTGTCTGTGGGAGGTTCCGCCGATTTGATTAATTTCCGATCGCCGGTTCATCTACCAGCTTAGGAGTTGGTATTCTAGATGGAGAAATCAACTTAGGTGAGAGCAAGAAACAAAAACAACAAAACAATGATGAAGCTTGTGCAATTTATCAAGATGTTTATGGAATATGTTGAAATTTTTAAGGAAAAAATGTTACTTTTCTTGACATGTAGAAAGAGAGGCACTTTGTGAGATATATAGTCAGAACCAACAAATATAACCTATTCTTATTTCACCTTCATCATTATGTCATATCCTTCATGGTTTAATTTAGTGATCACGAGAGATTTTAAGTCGATGGTAACTTCCCTTCTAATCCCTAGTTGGTAACCCACCCCTAACCTATAAATCATTAACCAGAACTAACTCGGTTTAATCTAGCCTAACAATTAACCCCTTAGACCCTATAATCCCCCTAATCCTTAACACCTTAACCCTTTCCCCACTAATTAAGACCTTAAACCCCTAACCCCTTAACCCTTAACACCTAAACCCTTAAGCAATAACCCATTAACCGGTAAGCCCCTAAACTATTAACCCCTTACCCATCGCTTAACACATTAACCCCTAATGCTAAACCCCTTCAACCATAAACCTCTAATTCCTACTTCCTAAAACCCCATTAACTTGTAAATCCCCTAGGCTCTAAACCTAACTTAAACTCTAACCTATTAACCCTTGTTGGTATCAATTTATGACTGACCGTTTCACTTAAAAATCCTCTTTTGCTCATCATTTCTTACCATTTAACCTTTATATTTCCTCCATAACCTTTAGAAAATAAATGGTATAATGTCATTGTCATTATTTTTATCTTGAAACTAATTTTTGAAATTGTTGTGTTAAAATTGAAAATTTTCAAAAAATTACAAGATGTTATAACTTCATGTAATCACTCCATGGTTTGACATGTTGCATAACAGGATGGAAAATTCGAAGATTGTGGGAATGAACATAAATGTACAAATATGGTGGATTACCTATCTACTTCAGGATTTGAAGAATATAGGCGTACAGTCAACATTGGTCAAACCCAGCTACTTTAGCAGAAATTCCAGATTTTGTGAATAGAATTTTCTATTTTTGAGATTTTTTCCTAAATGGAGGGTCTGATCCAATTTGACCTCCTTTAATGTAATTAATAGGATCTTATTGGGATAATAAGGAGTATGAATAGCTTCTTCTTGTTATGGAGATTTATGATAAATAACTCAAAGGGAGAACTATGTTATTAGTTAGTCTTGATATACATATGAAAAACTTTGAAACACAGTTGATGTACTTTTGATTCTCAGACTTAAATACAGAGCTACAATATTGAGTTCATCTTCTGCTTTCAGATCCAATAATTTTATTCTTTTGAGTTAGCCTACAGTGTGCTTGCAAAGTGTGGAAGGGCCCCCACTACGGAGCCGGTACACTCCTTCTTAAGTTTTCTTTATAAATTGCGTATATAGATTTGATATTTGGAATTCGTTATTTAATTTATGTGTTACAAGTTCATGCAATTGAAAAATTGTTAATTGAAGAGATTTGTATTTGTTGTGAAAGAGATTTGTAAGAAGTCTCAACCAATATTCATCTTGAAGTTGACAAAAATGTTTGCTATTTTATGATTTCAATTTTAGAGTTAATTCATAGTTCAATTTCCATTGATTAAGATTTGTAATGTTAGATGAATGAACCTTGTAAGAGGATCAACTATTATTGATTTCCAAAGTTCCTTATCTCATTCATTGATTTTACTAGTTGAGATTTAGAAATTGTTTTGAATTGTTATGACTTAGGATTGGAAGGGATTCTATAGAGTAAAGTTATTGTAAGAGAATGGTAGAATCTTCAACAAGTAATTAATACTCTATTTTGTTAAATTGGCAATCATATTTGTTTTCATCTAAATCAATGCTTAAGTGTTTGAAAAAGACAAGGAGACACCTATTGTAAGAGCATAGTTAATTTCACTTCACTAGGCTATTATTAGAACACTAGATCTTTCTAGATCTATATACATTAGATAAGTGCCTCTAAGTGTACCTACTCAGATTGAAAAAAGGAATTAAAGATTAAATTACCTTAGCAAGTAAAGCCCAACATTTTGGTGCCGTTGCCAGGGAGGTGCAAACTAGGAAGGTTTACAAAATAAAATATAAAAATTTTAAATAAACAAAAACACAGATTTAGTTTTAATTCTTTAAGTCATGATTCTTTATGTCTAGATCTAGGGATGAAAAAGGAAGATTCATAAAAACCCCCAACAAACAACTAACCATCCATTGGGAGAAGAAACTTTAGAGAGGATTGAGTACACAACACCAACTGGAAAAGTTACTATGGAAAAACTTGAGGAAAAACAAAGATCAGGCCAGAGACTTACTCTCGTTGAAAGACAAATCCTACTATCTCATGAGGCAAAGAAAATACATATACCTGAGCCTTCTATAGTAGGGAAACTAAAAGAGAGTAGTACAATAATCCAACAGCCTATCCTTGAACAGATTGTTCCTCAAGATTCAGAACAGGAAGAAGAGATAGAAACTTTAACAAGTCACATATCACAATAGCAGAAAACGGAGGATCCAGAGGACCTACTGCAAAACAACTTAGAGAATATGAGAGACAAATGGAAGAAAGGAGAAGACAAAGAGAGAATGAAGAAAAACGAGGAAATGATACTTTGTTTGGAGGGAAACAAAACCCACCAGAGGAAGAGGAATCAACATTTAAATTTCCAATTCAATATAGAGGAGAGTACATGGATGAGGAAATTAAAACGAAAAATATCCCACCGTCTGTATTACCAAATTTTTATGGTATGGCATCTAAAGACCCCGATTCATTTTTTTTTTAATTTGATATAGAATCTCAAACCTATGGATATACAAATGATGCTCACAAACTTCGACTTTTTCCTGCTACATTAAAAGCAGCAGCTCTTAGGTGGTTCATGGGATTAGGTGAACACTCAGTCACTGATTGCGATAACATGAGAAAAATCTTTTTGAAAAAGTATCAACCTTACTGTCAATCAAAAGAATCTAAAGATGACATCTTTAGAATGAATCAACAAGAAGATGAGACCTTAGAAGAATACTTGGAAATATTTTCATATAATCTACAAAAATCAAAACATAGTGCCATGTTTGTTGATCTTATTCTAACAATATTTCTTAAGGGCATCCGGGACGAATATCTAGATGACCTCAATCTCATGGGTAAAGGGAACATTTCCAATTTACCTTTTGATGAGATAGCTGACTTGTGTCAGAAGTACTCCAGAAGTAGGGCAAGAAATGGAAGAAGAGCTATGACATCTAAAATCACTAAATTTGCCACAGGAAATATCACTAGAGCTGAACTAGGCAATCTATTTGAAGATTTCAAAGCTGACCTTTCAAGAACTTTGGGAAATCAAATAGACACTTTGAAAGCAAAGAAAATACAAGATGAACAAGAACAAGAGTTATCTATATTCTTTCCCAATTGCAGACGAAAACATGCCTTGAAAGAATGTCCTTTAGATAATGTGCAGATTGGTAGGTTTTGTACAAAAAATCATGACACTAAGGATTGCACAAAGATGAAAGTTTTGAAGAACTATAATTTGGAAGCCAATGCAGAGATAGAGAACATATATTTCATGGGAGCTTGAAAGCCATGGCAGCCAAGACCTCTAGGTATGTTTCAAAATCCAAATCCAACAAATTATAACATGCATGTTCAAAATTCTTGGAATGTTCCTACGCCTTACAAAATTGGTTTAATCAACAATAACAAACTTATCCACAACAGGGATGGAGAGGATATTCCTATCCTCATCAATTTTCTCAACAACCACCTCAGCAATATCAGCAACCATTTCCTCAACCATATCCTCAACACTATCAACAACAATATTCTCAACCATATCCACAACAATACCCTCAACAACCGATTGCTTATCAACAACAAAATCCTCAGAAAACCTTACCTACTAAATTCACCACAAATACAATTACCATCCAATCAACCTCCTAAACCTACGTAGTTACCGGCTCAACCCATAGCTAACCCAAAAAACCGAATAGATAGGCCAGCTTACAACATGGATGAGCGACCATCGTACCCAATACTGCCACTGCAAAACATCGAACTAAGGTCAAGTCGAATTCTGCAAATGGAACCTCCACCTGTTCCAACGCAATCACAAAATGAGAGTCAAATTGATAAACAAGAAATACCAATACATAGCAAACAAAATGATCCAACACACATCAAACAGAATGATCCAACACATAGCAAACAAAAAAATCCAGAACAGGGTCAACAAATCAAAACAGTACAGTCACCTCCATTTCCAGAGCGATTATTTCAACCAAAATTACCCATATCATTGCCACAATTCAAAGTTCTTGATGAGTTGAGAAATGTGTATGTCAAAATTCCATTACTCCAGACAATCAAGGATATTCCAATTTATACCAAAGCCATTAAAGAACTCTGTCTCGAAAAGCCTACAAAGAAAATATATAATCCAAAAACAATACATGTTATTGGCAATTTAGCTGGCTTAATGTCAAATGTCATTTCCATGGAAAAATATGTTAACCTAGGCATACCTAGATTCACAACAATTATCACCAAAATTTCAATTCCAAACACTCTGATTGACTTAGGAGCTGTAATAAATGTTATGACATTGAACAAAATGAAAATTTTACAGCTAACAAATTTACAGTCAAACTGATTGTTTTGGAATTAGCATATTAGTCTAAAGTCATTCCTCAAGGGATACTGGAAGATATAATTATTTCACTGGACCCTTGGGAGTATCTAATTGATTTCTTAGTACTCCAGCCAAAATCAACTTAGGAGGACACCCACTCATACTGGGCAGACCATGGTTGGCAACTGCTGATGCATTTATTAGGTGTAGATCAGGTAATATGATCATTTCCAGAGGAAAAGAGAGTAAACAACTTACCTTATACCCATCAGCCCAAGTTCCAGCAGTAACACATAACCTATGGCTTGATGACAAATTCAATGATAGGGAATAAATACAATATGTTTTAAGCATCAATCAAATTTATGATTTCGGGGAAGACAATAATGAAGATTTGGTAGAAATGTTTAGTTCTCAACCTGAAGTTTCGGAGGAATTGAGAAATGAACAATACACTACTACAGATCAAATATTGGCACAAATCTTTCAAGAGAATTGTACCAAGTATTCTCTTAAAACATTATTTGAAGATATCTTTCCAATCAACTCCATTACAAACACACAAAGCAAGGCTGTAGAAATCAGTCCAGGAAAAAAACTGAACATTGGGGCATTTCTAAAAACATCTCAGGAATGGAAATTGCTTGATTTTCTCATCAAATACCAAAAGGCATTTGCTTGGGACTACAATAACATGCATGGAATTCACCTAGAAACTTGCACTTACCATATCTATACAGAAACTAGTATTCAACCAATGAGGCAGCCACAGAGAAGGATGAACCCCATGCTTAAAGAGATTGTAAGAGATGAATTGCAGAAGTTACTGAAAGTAAAGTTCATTTACCCCATTTCTGACAACCAGTGGGTATCTCCACTAGTGATAGTCCCCAAGAAAAATGGTAAGTTGTGAGTTTGTGTTGACTACAAAGAACTGAACAAAGCCACCCTTAAAGACTATTTTCCATTTCCATTTATTGACCAAGTTTTGGATATATTAGCTGTAAAAATGTCATTTTCCTTCTTGGATGGTTTTAGCGGTTACAGTTAGATTAACATAGCTTTAGAAGACCAAAACAAAACAACATTTACCTTTCCCTGGGGCACGTATGCTTGCAATGTGCTACCATTTGGCTTGTGCAATGCTACAACAACATTTCAGAGAGCAGTATTAGCAATTTTTACTGATCTAGTCCATGAATGTGTTGAGGTATATATGGATGATGTTTCAGTATATGGTGATTCCTTTGACCATTCTTTGCAAAATCTTGAGAAAGTTTTACAACGATGTATAGAAACCAACTTGTCCTTAAGCAATGAAAAATGCTATATGATGATGAATGAGAGAATAGTCTTAGGACATCATGTTTCTTCTGAGGGAATCAAAGTAGATCAAACCAAAATTCAAATTGTCAAATTGCCAATTCCAACAAATCAAAAAGATGTGTGAAGCTTTCTTGGTTATGCAAGCTATTATAGGAGAATTATTGAAAACTTTAGTAAGATAGATTTTCCTTTGTTTAAGCTTCTTGCAAAAGATGTATCTTTCAATTGGAATGGTAGTTGTCAAATTGCTTTTGATAAACTCAAAGAAAAATTACTCATTGCTCCAGTTTTAAGGGGACCCAATTGGAGTTTACCTTTTCACATCTCAACTGATGCATCTGATATAGCAGTAGGGGTTTCATTAGGGCAGAAAGAAGATGCTTTAACTTACGCCATTTACTTTATCAGTAAAAATTTGACTCCTGCTAAACTCAAATATACAGTAAGTGAAAAAGAAATGCTTGCAATTATACATGTGGTGAACAAATTTTGTCACTACATAACTGGATATGAAGTCCTTGTTCACACTGACCACTCCGCCATTAGATACTTAATGAGAAAACCTATTACTAATGACAAGATCACCAGATGGTTACTCTTATTGCAAGAATTTAATATCATTGTACTGGATAGACCAGGGAAAGAAAACCAAGTAGCATATTACTTTCCTAGAATACAAAATGCAAGTGAAGTTATTCCAGTTGAAGATTCATTTCCTAATGAACACTTGTTTGCAATTTTAGTGTTAACCCCATGGTATGTTGATTTAGCGAATTACTTGTCCACAGGAAAAGTACCTCCATATTTTAGCTCAAAGGAGAAGAAAAGACTCATTAAGAAAAGTGCAAGATATTCATGGGTTAATGGCAATTTGTTTTATACTGGTTATGATATGATTATTAGAAGATGCATTAGAGAGGATGAAATTATTGACATACTAAAATCATGCCATGATCAACCTTGTGGTGGCCATTTTGTAGCCAAGAGGACAACACACAAAATTCTTAGCCTTGGATACTATTGGCCATCAATTTTCAAAGATTTAAAGAAGTATGTGAGAAGTTTCTATAGTTGCCAACACATGGGCAGACCAACCACCTCCGATGAGATGCCACCACAGGCACAAGTACATCTAGAGCCATTTAAAAAATGGGCTCTAGACTTTGTTGGACCCATTAATCCACCATCCAAAGGTAAGAAGTACAACCTTGTATGTACCGATTATGTGACTAAATGGGATGACGCAAAGGGACTTGTAAGGGCAACTAAACAAACAATAGTCAATTTCCTTTTTGAAGAAATCTTTGTTAGATATGGAGTGCCCAAAGAGATAGTAATAGACCAAGGGATTCAATTCACTTCTAGACTGGTTCAAGAAATCGCTAACAAGTACAAAATCAAACACAGAAGGAGTACACCCTACCATCCACAGGTCAATGGCCAAGTGGAATCTACAAACAAGACACTAGAAGGGATCATGACTAAAACAGTGGCAACAAATAGGAAAGATTGGGCAGATA
Organism: Pinus taeda; assembly: GCA_000404065.3. Lineage (NCBI taxonomy): Eukaryota > Viridiplantae > Streptophyta > Pinopsida > Pinales > Pinaceae > Pinus > Pinus taeda. Next base: position 35,615 of record APFE031038837.1, read on the forward strand.
AGCTCAATGAGGCACTTTGGGCATATAGAATCACCTAGAAAAACACAACAGGGTTTACACCTTATCAGCTAGTGTATGGCAAAGAAGTCATGCTGCCAATAGAATTTCAAATACATACTTACAAATTGGTTGCAGACTTAGGAATAGACCTCTATGAAGCACATCATGAAAGAATCATGCAATTTAATCAGTTGGATGAGATGCAACAACAAGCAGTGGAAATGACAACAATGATACAATAGTGAAGGATACAATGACATGATAAGTTAATCAAGTAGAAAGAGTTTCAAGTTGGTGATTGGGCATTACTCTTTGACTCAAAATTTAAAGACTACAAAGCCAAATTTACAACCCATTGGATGGGCCCTTATGAAATCATTGAAGTCTTTAAGAATGGATCAGTCAAACTCAGTACAATTGACCAAGAAGGATGAAAATTTCTAGTAAATGGACACAGGCTGAAGATTTGTCATAAGCCTGTCAGCAAAGAAGATCTCATGAAGATAGTGACACAACAAAATGAGGTTCAGATAGTACAATATTCTGCTGTAATATCTATGCCTTAAGTTAGCTTTCTACTTCAGAATTTTCAAAAATAATTATAAATAAATAAATAATAAAATATAAATAAATAACAATAACAGTTTAGATGTGAAAACCAGACTCTCACACACTCTAAACACGAATTCTTACAGGAAAACTAAGAAATTGGTCAGTAAGAATTCATTTTCTTTTTCATTTGTATTACCAAATAAAATCCTCTGTTATTTACATTTCACAGTGATGACTTGAGGACAAGTCATATGATCAGCAGGGGAGTAGAAAAGTTTGAACCTTTTCATACTTTTTCATCTCCTTATTTTCAGAATTTTATTACAGCAGAGGAAGGAATTTGTTTTACTTTCATTTTTAGTAGACTTTTCAACGAAGCATTATTTTTCAAGATGGGACCTATTAAGAAGAACACATTAGCAAAGAGACCTATTAAGAAGAACACATCAGCAAAGGGACCTGTTATATGCAAATTTTCCAGATGGGACCTGTTAAGAAGAAGAAGACTACACTTAAGAGAGAAAAGGAATGCACCATCACATTTTGCTATCCCTGAACACATCAAACAAGTCAAATAGAGTTTGCTTTCAAACAAGGAAGTATCTGAAGGCTGTAAGAATTTTAATTTTAAATACTTTAATTTCTTTTATTAATTCCAATTTTTAAATAGTGGTTCATGATGTTTATTGAATTTAGTTTCTACAGCCTATCCTATATCATACATACTCATTTTTATGTCCTATTTACTCCTACTCTTAAAATCTAGGTATCATAACCTATATATCTTATTTTCCATTCTATACATAAATCCTCAAACCTGATCCTTAAAGCCTATACTCTTATCTTGTACATACTATTCTACTTCAACCACTTCAATCGATTAATCATATGTACCAATAGATCCACCAAAACAAGCATATTCAAGATCTAATTAAACAGTCAAAAGCCACATATCAGAAGCTACAGATCATAATTTTTGAGGTACAGGTCCAGGTCTAGTGATTTGTATAGTTATGAAGTTATATAAAAAAATTTATGGTTTTTAACCTAAAAAATTTTAAACAAAAAAACAAATCACAGTACATACGTTATGATGATTGAAAAGGGTAAGCGCAGTAATACTATGACAAAATGTCAACATAATAGAGATCAACGGCTAGTTAGAGGGCACCTTAACGATTTGTAGGAAGAGGCTATAATGATCTGTAGCCCTCACGGTCTTAGTCAGGGTTCATACCATGCCATCATACCCAATTTCATCATTTAAATTAAACATGACTGCTGCTCATAGCTATCGGGCCTATTATTAATAAATCGCTATGTAAGGAATCAAAGGCTCATCTTTAAATGTTGTGTGAAGGAACCAAGGGTTCATTACGTCAATAAACATTGTATGAAGTCAGTAAGTCTCATCATTAACACAAACACTGTGTTGAAAGAGCAAAGCAAGAAGGTTGTGTTTATTGTGGAGTACTGGTAAGAGCCCGAACACATAGGAAGTGTTGTTTTTTTTTTTTTTGAATGACTGAGAACCCTCTCTAAGGTATGCATATGATGTTACGAGTATGTTGAAAATTAAAATGTCAACATACGAGTAAGAAAGGCCACGACATGCAAGATAACTCTACAGGACCAGTCAAAAGGGAGTTTCCAATCCAAAAATAGCAGTGTCTTCCACTTGAACAGAGATAAAAAGGCATACAAATAGCACTCAGGACATCATAGGCCCAGGTAGTTTTCTCGCAGAATTTTGGTAAATTTTTCTTACAGCACAGGGTAAAAAGAGGTAATTTTTTCTCATGGCAAAAAGAACAGAGCTAGAACAATTCGACCCTTCCAAAGTGCATAGAGACTGCATAGAAATCTTTAGGGAAAAACAGTGGTTAACACTCTTAGAAAAATTCAATGGCACAATGAGTTAACAACCATGGAATTTGCCTCTTCATTCACTGGACAAAGAGCCACTATAGGGAACCTATCTTTTAGGGTCTCAGAGGATACAATTTCCTAGGCTACAAGCATAAGTCCAGAGGGAGAGAAGTATTTCAAAACAAAGCAGTTTAAGGAGAAAACCTGGACACATTTTGTATCCAGAACAAGTGTATCAATAGTTAATTGGAAATCAGGGATTCCTAGGAGTTGGCTCATTCATCCATGGGATGAAATAGTCTATGTGATTCAGAAATTCATACCAGTATAGTGTTCCTTTATCATATCAAACTGCTAATGCATCTAAGGGGAGACTGTGTTATAAGCTTGCCTTATTTTCTTTTGCAAAGCTTGACTAAAATGTCTAAAACTATACAAAAACAAAGAAGTAACAAGGATAGGAGCCTAATTCATTTTATTTTGGTGAAAATCTTAATTGAGTTTGAATTGCAAAAGATAGGTGTGTCATGGAAAAAAAATTGGTGACTAATGAATTTATGGCAGATGAAGAGCAGGAAGGGCAGCAAAATCCACAGGAAGGGTAGCAACATCCAGAGTTATTGATTAATGTGGATGACATAGAAGAAGAATTTTCATAGCACAAACCTAGTATCTCTACTTCATCCAACAACAGTAAAAAGACAAGAAGAATGGTAAGAGAGGAAACTGAGAAAGTTGAGCAGGATAAAATTTTTAACACCTACACAAGGAAGTCCAGAAAGACTAAATTTGGTCAAAGAGGGAAAACAGTGGAAGAAGATGATATTTTACAACATCCTCAATATGATTATATACACGGATTGGAAACAAGAGATAAGGAGAAGGAACCACAAGAACATAAACTTTCAGGTAAGAAGAAAAGGAAGTTGGAAAGGAAAGTTGAAAAATTGCAACAACAAATTACAGAGTCTAAAGTTTTGGAAAGGGTGGTGAAGAGAGAAAATGAAACTCTTAGAACACAGAGCAAGAAATTTCAAGACGAAAATGAAAATTTGAAGAAGGTCAGGAGACTCCAAGCCTACAAGGTTCAGATTGGTAAGAGGGCCTATAAACTGTACAAGCAGAAGAAGGCAATCAAAACTAAATACCAAATTTTGAAAACAGAGTACAAGGCCCAAATGAATGTCAATGCTCTACTCTAGGCAACTGAGGCAGAAGAAGAAGCAGAAAGAGGTGTTTGACAGGTTAGAATTCATTTGCACGAGAGCACACAAAATCTTGAGTTTGGGGGAATGTTGGTATCAATTTATGATTGACCATTTCACTTAAAAACCCTCTTTTGCTCATCATTTCGTACCATTTAACCTTTATATTTCCTCCATAACCTTTATAAACTGAATGGTATAATGTCATTGTCATTATATTTATCTTGAAATGAATTTTTGAAATTGTTGTGTTAAAATTGAAATTTTTCATAAAATTACAAGATGATGTAACTTCCTGTAATCACTCCATGGTTTGACATGTTTCATAACAGGATGGAAAATTCGAAGATTGTGGGAATGAACCTAAATGTACAAATATGGTGGATTACCTATCCACTTCAGGATTTGAAGAATATAGGTGGACGGTCAACGCTAGTCAAACCCAGCTACTTTAGTAGAAATTCCAGATTTTGTGAACAAAATTTTCTATTTTTGAGATTTTTGCCTAAATGGAGGATATGATCCAATTCGACCTCCTTTGATGTAATTGATATGATCTTATTAGGATAATAAGGAGTATGAATAGCTTCTTTTTGTTATGGAGATTTATGATAAATAACTCAAAGGGAGAACTATGTTATTAGTTTGTCATGATATACATATGAAAAACTTGGAAACACAGTTGATGTACTTTTGATTCTCAGACTAAAATACAGAGCTACAATATTGAGTTCATCTTATGCTTTCAGATCCAATAATTTTATTCTTTTGAGTTAAACTACAGTGTTCTTGCAAAGTGTGGAAGGGCCCCCACTACGGAGCTGGTACACTCCTTAAGTTTTCTTTATAAATTGCGTATATAGATTTGATATTTGGAATTTGTTATTTAATTTATGTGTTACAAGTTCATGCAATTGAAAAATTGTTAATTGAAGAGATTTGTATTTGTTGTGAAAGAGCTTTGTAAGAAGTCTCAACCAATATTCATCTTGAAGTTGACAAAAATGTTTTCTATTTTATGATTTCAATTTTAGAGTTAGTTCATAGTTCAATTTCCATTGATTAAGATTTGTAATTGTTAGATGAATGAACCTTGTAAGAGGATCAACTATTATTGATTTCCAAAGTTACTTATCTCATTCATTGCTTTGGCTAGTTAAGATTTAGAAATTGTTTTGAATTGTTAGGACTTAGGATTGGAAGGGATTCTATAGAGTAAAGTTCTTGTAAGGGAATGGTAGAATCTTCAACAAGTAATTAATACTTTGTTTTGTTAAATAGGCAATCAGATTTCAATCATATTTTTTTTCATCTAAATCAATGCTTAAGTGTTTGAAAAGGACAAGGAGACACGTATTGTAAGAGAGCATCGTTAATTTCACTTCACTAAGCTATCATTAGAACACTAGATCTTTCTAGATATATATACATTAGATAAGTGCCTCTAAGTATACCTACTCAGGTTGGAAAAATGAATTAAATCTTAACTTACCTTTGCAAGTAAATCCCAACAACCCCTAATCCCTTAACCTATTAACCACTAACCCTAACTTATATTTTGAAGCTGAATTTTTTATAATTTGAAATTTAATATTTATTAATAAAATTTATATATTTTAATTAAACAATTTTTTTTTTAAACACACTACACATAAACATATAAACTTTAAAACGGAAGATTATATTAAAAATAATAAATTTTAGTATTATTTAAGAAAATGTGTACTATAATGTGACTTTTATTAAATAATTTATTAAATTTTAAAAATTAAATTTTTTATTTTACAGACCCACTTAAAAATATTTAAATCTCTCTCTCTCTCTCACACACACACACACACACACACACACGCACCATTAACCCACCCCTAGGTAACCTCTAAACCATTAACCCCTAACCTCTTAGATCATATCCCCCTAATACTTAACACCTTAACCCTATCCCCCCTTAATTAAGCCTTGAACCCCAAACCCTTAAGCCTTTAAGCCCTAACCCCTAAATCATTAACTAATAGGCCCCTAAACTATTAACCCTAAATCATTAACCCAATAGGCCCCTAAACTATTAACCCCTAAGATGACCTAACCCTTTAATCCCTAACGCTAAACCCTTTAAAAACCATGAATCCCTAATTTACTAAAAAACCACAATATAAATACATACACTGAATAACTTACTAAGGGACAATATTCATGCCTGCTTTCAAGGTGTCCAAAATCTCTGCAATGTTGTTTATTTTTTTTCCTTAAAAGTCTTCCCATCTTATAGACCATGCATTTGAAACAAGGGAAATAACATTTTCCATCACTAATTTTTCCTTACCAAACTTTCAATATTAATTATTTTCAAAAATCAGCTGCAGTTTAACGATGTATAATGCAATTAATACATTATTTCTAAACAAAAAATACCCTTATATATACTTTTTGTCATTGGATTTCCAACCTCCACAAATTATGAGGAGACATTGTATATAGTAAAAAAAATTGGTCGCATCCAACATCGGTATTCCGACAGTGCCATCGCTGCCATGGCCAAATGTTGAAAATCCAACACACGTCACATACACATAAGGTATCTGACATAATAAGAAGGCATTTTATGTTTGGCGAATCTGTCGGATATCTGACAGATTTATGTTTTGCGTCAAACATCCGACATTGTTCAGGGATTTTTAAAAAAATTACAAAAAATTGAAATAAAATCCAATAGTATGATCGATTTTATCAGTACTGTTGGAGTAAACCATCAGTTTTTTCGCACATATGTAGTAGTGATGTGTCCTTGTGTGTGTGCATGTGTGTGTGTGTGTGCGCGCATCATGCTTGTGTGTGTTCATGTGTGTCTATTTGTGCAAAGTTAGTGTATGTTTCTATGTGTCTATGTGTGCATATGTTTGTGTGATTTTGTATGTGATTTTCCACACACAAACACATGACAAAAACATGCATGTATGTCATGCACATGCAGACAAAAAAAACACATGCATGTGTGTGCCTTTGTCTCACACACATTCATATGCTCATCACTAGGAGGGTGTGTAAGTTGGGGTGATGATATGCATGTGTGTGTCACACAAACACATGCATAGACAAATCTTTCTTTCCCTCATGTGCGTGACATGAAGGAGCATGTATTTGTGCATGTTTGTTTATGTTGTGTGTGTGTGTGTGTAAAGTTCACATATATGTGACATGGATGTGCATGTGATGTGTATGTGATGTACATGAGCGTGTGACATGTGTGTCTATGTGTCACCATACACACATGCATGCCACACACAAACACACGATTGTGTGAGTGTATGTGTGTCAAATGCATTTGTGTGTGTGTATAAGACACAAAGATTCCAATCATTAAGATGAGAAAGCTAGGATCATCACCTAATTCCACTTCAAATTAAAAGATCAATTTTCAAAGTAACAATGGCAACCACCTGCATCAAAGCTCCCTTGCTTTGATTGTTTTCAACCCTTTTATTTCCTTTAAAGTTGGTTTACCATTCCGTTTTTTGTCCCTTCCCATAATAGCATCCTTAAGAGTAATGTTAATTTACATTAATTGCTTAAATCTACGCAATTTAGCAAAACACATTATTCCTTTGTTGAATTTTATTTAAATCAAGTTGAATTATTTAGTCTAGAGAATTTAATCCATTTTATTTTCCGGCATCACATAAGTGAGAATTAGCCCTTTAGCAATCACATAACAACATAGAAAAAATTACAGTAAATCTATTTTCCTACCTCGTTACATCAATGTCTTCACTGAATAACTTGAGATAAAATCATTTGGGTAGAAACATAATTTATGTACTTTATATTTCATGTAAAATAATTTGATTGTTTTCTTATTTTAATCTCATAAAGTAAATATTGGTAAAACTTCTCCAAATTAACTTATATATATAGAAAAACCTTAAAATCTGGAATATATCTCATATGAATTTTATTTTATTTTCAAACTTAAAAAGGAAAAAAATAGTAAAACGATTTCCCAACCAGAACTTTAAATGTCCATAAACCCATTACAAAGAGTAAATAAACTTTGGATAGTTTGTAATGATATTAGGTGGAGAAGGTTTTTGAGACTTAATGTATGAGAGCAATGCATCCCTGGTGATTATTTACGTTGATTGACCACTAAAACTGATATCGCATTGGAAACATGTGCATGCATTAACCTTTTTGTTTGATCCAATGGGATTTACATTTCTCAAGTGTTTTATGTTGTGGGAATTTAATAAAGTGATTTTAAATTTTATGGACTACACGCTTTTCAATACACAAAATATTATGCCTATCGGGAAATGAGGGGAGAGAGAATTTAATTTGAAAATTGTGATCTGATGGGAGGATGATTGATATCAACGATGTGTCTTTACATCGGGTAAAAACGTTTGTCTTTGATTTCACCCTGTGTTTTGACCCGATATGACTTAAAGTACACTCAAGGTATAAAGGTAAATTTATAATTTTATGTGGTTTGATCTGTGGTCACGTTTGTAAGATTATGTTTTAATGTTATAAAAAACATACATTTATCATGTTATTTTAAAGAAAGGTGAACTCATAAAAATCACGTGCACTTAAAATCATTTTATTTAATATATCCTCATCATATAATTTCCACTTTTAAATAAATGCTAAAATTTAAGATTTATGAATTATAAAAGTGATGAAGTTACTTGTTAGCCTCCTAAATTCCATAGGAAGAATTTTAATTTGAATCAAATGTATAGTGTATGAATAAAATATTATTATTATTATTATAAAATTTAATCTCTTAAATAAATTTAGAAGGGAGTGTTTTTTAGTATGAAAAAAGTTGTATATATTAATATAATCCTCAACAGAAGTTTGATACAGAAAATATATGAAATTTAGAAAGGAGTTATGCTAACAATAGACTTTTATATAAAAATGATTTAGGATGAAATTTTAATAATGCTTAAGATATACATGAGTATAAGATAAAATGGATAAGTTATGAAACTAATTAGGTTAAGTATTAGATTCCTAGAGTAATCAAAATCATATATGATTGAAACCTCATTTTTTTAACATTAATATAATGAAAGACTAAATTATCTATTTGAGGGGGTGTGATTCTGATTAGAGACTTTAAATAATTAAGGTAGAGGTCAATTTTGAGGGGTAAATTAGCATGGCGTAGATATGTTTTAAGAAACAAAATAAGGCTAGCGATTACAAGTTGAGTGTCCACATGAGATAGAATTTGCAGAGATATCCCAATTTAAAGAAGTTCAAATTAGGTTACAACATTCGACTTCTACCGGAGATGGTGTCTCCTTGTGAGGTAGAAAGAACTACAAACCCTATACCTTCAACTATTGGTCATAGAGTTTGTATGCATAAGAACAAAACCTCTTCCTGAAATGCATTATATTTGTGCCATATTAGTGGACAATTACCAGTGATGTGAATCCCATAAATATCCCCTAGTAACTAAGTGAATAGTCATCGTATTCATAATTTGTTATCTGTAAATATTCATAATTATGCTAGAGAAATATTTTTCACCCAAGATCAACAACTGATGTTGTATGGTTATCCCATCTCTTATCGTACACACATATTTTTCATATGATCAAAGTGCATTGTTCGATCAAATTTTTTATTTTTGCCGGATTAGATCTGTCAGGGGAATCAATAGTGTTGACCATTGTGCATTTTTCGACATGATTTCAATAATAATCGTTGATATATGTTAATGTCATCCAATAGTATAAAGTAACAATAAGGGAATTAACGTGTTTGTAAGTTACTGTCAATACACATTACAACCATCAAATCTTGTGAATGGTTACCATTAGATCGTATCAAGTTCAATTTTTTTGTTTAACCCACGCATAGGTTCAAACCTGATGTTGACTCTCCATCGTTGGATGCGATGAACATGGATCATCAATCCATGAGGTGACTCATGTTTCATTAAAGATTCCGCAGGCATTTTTACTCGACGCCAATCTGGATCGTTGATTTAAATGCTTCTAGACTGTTAGATCCATCATGCATAAAACTTAATATTATCCCTTGTGTATGTTGCAACACGATATTCGATATGAACCGATGATTTTTTTTTAACTGTAACGAGTATGGTATTTATTTATCTGAAGAGATTATGGGCCTTTTCCAAAGAGACCCCTATTACAATGCAGAATTCTAACTGCTGTTGTTTTTCATCTACTACATTTTCAGGGCATTTGAACAAAACTTTCATTGTTAACAATTAGCAGTCCTTTCATGAGTGAGATACCTTTGTTCGCCATCTGATCAGCTTCACTATTTGACTTTCTAAGAATATGATAAAACTTGCATGAGTCAAAGTCTAGAAGAACTCGCTTCAATCTGTCCAAAATTTTGTTGAGGCTGACATTGCTGAACAGTGTCTCCAAGTTTAATTTTTTTATTATTATCTCTGAATCTCCAAAAACTTGAAGGTCTTTAACTCCTTTGTCTCTTGCAATAAGGCATGCTTTGAGAAGCCCAAGGATCTCTGCTTGATTGTTGGATTTCTGGCCTAATCCCCAGGAGAAACAGTCTTTTGAAGACCCGTCTGGAGAGTAGATGACCCCCCCAGCATCGGTGGCACCGGGGTTCCCTTTGGACGCCCCATCAAAGAAGATTGTGGATAAATTTTGAGACCGCTACCAAGATTGGAAAGTGTCATCATCATCTCTTATGCGCCAATCCAGAATGACAATTTGTGGGGAGTGGAGATACTTACGCGGGTAAGGCACTAGCGGGCCTAGCCACCTCTTTTCTTTGGGTAGTAACAAAGGATCTTCTTTAAAATACTGTTGTTGGGCCGCTTCCAGGAGGAAGGATTTAGCTTTTGCAGCTACTTGCAACGGGGAGTGTTGCATCTCTTTGAAAATCAATTGATTGCAAGCCAACCAAAGCTGCCAACATACATATTTGGGAAGCGCTATCCAGATTTTGCACCAAAATGATTTGGGAGGGATTCGTTGGGGATAGAAAAGACTCCATGAGGCAAAGAGATCCAAAACAGAATTATGGGAAGGGACTGAAATCTGAAAGTCCTGTAAAATGAATCCCCAGATCTCTTTAGCAAAAATGCAATCCAAGAATAGGTGCTGGGCTGTTTCGAAGTTGTTGCTGCATAACATGCATCTATGAGGCCCTACTATGTTCCTTTTCTCCATATTATCACTTGTTAGAAGTTTATTATGTACCAGGGTCCAGAAGAAGAAGTTCACTTTGGGAAAGGCTAGTGATTCCCAAACGTTTTTATAGAAATCCAGTGTTTGACTGCTGTTTCTTGAGGCCTGCAAGACTCTATATCCAGCTGCTGTGGTGTATACACCAGTCTGGCCCCAACCCCAGCTATCTTTCATGGATCTATTGACAGGGGCAGCGTCCTCCAGCAGATCTACGAGCAAGGTTTGTTGAAGAGATAACCGATCATGGACTCCATGAAAATCCTAACCTGCCCAATATCCACGCTGATCCCAATTCAAAAGGTCATATAATTTGTTAACTCCTGCTCGCTCCAGCCAGTCTTTAAGATCTGTTATGTCCACGTTTTCGGCTAGAGTTTCTTTCCCCATGATGTTGTCGAGCCACAAATGAGTACGTTTACCATTGCCAGGTATTCTGTAGACCAGTTTTTTGAAGAAATTGCTGCTTTTGCAGCATAATTTCCACACCTGTGTGTAATTTGTTGTGTTAGCATTATACAGATTGCTGAGAGATTTGTTGGGTCCATACTTTGAACTCAGAGTGACACTAATCGGGTGTGTGGGCTCATGGATCAGCTTCCACAAAATCTTTCCTCCCAACACTAAATTGACGAGTGTGGGGTCTCTTATTTACAACCCGCCCTCTGCCATCACTTTTTTGACCACTTCCTAGTTCACAAAATGCGCTTTTTTTTCGTTGCCCTTACCTCCCTGCCACAAGAAGTCTTTGAGAAGTTTGAAGATTTGCTCCATCACGTTTCTTGGTGCAAGAAGAAAAGCTGCCTGGAAGATTAGAAGCACAGAGAGCAAGGATTTGATTAAAATAACTTTTCCTCCCTTAGTCAACCAGAAGCCTCCCCACGCAGCAATTTTAGTTTTTATTTTAGAAATTATTTCGCTCCATAGCGATCTTTTGTTGACTCCAGATATGATGGGTAGGCCAAGGTACTTAAATCTGTCCCATATTGCTTGGCCTTTGAACCCAAGGAGAGTAGTAATGCCTGTGAGTTCATGCTGGTCTATATTCCAGTTGAAGACTTCGCTTTTGCTCTCGTTGACTAAAGCTCCTGAAACTCTGCAATAATTTCTGAGGATTGTGTCAAAAGCTTTGGCTATTCTGGTGGATGCTCTACCAAGGAGAAGGGAATCGTCAGCAAAGATTGCATGGTTCATGGGTTCTGCTCCATTGGAAGGTTTGAGACCCGTCATGTTACCAACTAATCTTTCAGCAATGAGCTTTCGACTAAGGGAATCTGCCATTAAGATGTACATGAAAGGGGAGAGAGGGCATCCATGCCTGATGCCTCTCTAAGCATGGAAAAAATTGGTTGGACGACCATTGACTAGAGGGGAAATCCACGGATTTTCAATGCAAGCTTTAATTAAATGAACAAAGTGAGGCAAAAAGCCAAAGGAGAGAAGAAAATTGCTAAGGAATGTGCGATTAACTCTGTCGAAAGCATTTGCCATATCTAATTTTATCAACATACCTTTCTCATTCCGCTACTTGCTTGAATGTATTGTCTCCTGAACTTGGATTACGTTGTCCAGAATGTGCCTACCTTCCACAAAACCACCTTGAGAAATGGAGATCAATCTTTTTAGCAATGGCTTGATCCGATTTGCTAGCAGTTTAGCCATAATTTTATAAGAAGCGTTACACATCAAAATGGGCCTGAATCTTGCAAATGATTCAGGGTTGGTGTCTTTGGGGATTAAAGCAAGGTAAGTGGAGTTGGTTCCTCCACCTAACTTGGCTTTTTCATAAACCCACTTATCATTTTATGGAGATCAACCTTGATAATATGCCAGCAAGATTTATAGAAATGGATTGTGAATCCATCAGGCCCAGGTGCCTTGTCTGTGTCCATGGACCAGATAACCTTAATGGTTTCCTCCTCAGTGATTGATCTACAAAGGATTGCATTATCTTCAGGACTGATGAGTGAAGGGATGTTAGAGAGGAAGTTAGCAGCTTCCTCATCGTTGCTTTGAGTTCCTTCTCTGTATAGATTCCTGAAATGGGTTTTGGTGGCAGATTTGACTTGATTGAACCCTTTGCAGAATTGGTCCTCAGCTGTTTTGATTTCTGCTATATGATTCCTATATAGTCTCGCTCTATATTGTCGGTGGAAGAAGGAGGTGTTCCTATCCCTAGCCTTCAGCCACAGACTTCTGGATTTGAGTCTCCAGTATTCTTCTTCCTTTCTAAAAGATTGATATGTGGATCGTTGGGCTTTTATTTCTTTTTCCAACAACTCTGCTGTGATACCTTTGCTTTCCATATCTGTTTGTAGGGACTGCAATGACTGCATTGCCTCTTTTCTTTGATCGGTAGGAGTAGGGGCTGGTTTCTTTATCCAGTCCTTCAGAGCTTGTTTTGTGGCTTTCAACTTTTGCTCCCATACATAACTTGAGGATCCCGAGAAGGATTTGGCCCATGCTGCTTTCACTGTCTCTAAAAAACCCTCTCTCTCGATCCAAAGAGGGCTTAATCGAAAAGGAATAGGACCCAGGTCTTCTTCGTCTTCCAGGAGAAGTTGAATAGGCTTATGATCTGAGGTAAGTTTAGGTAGAATTTTTGTGATGATGATCTTTTTGTTCATCATTATGGAGCTTTGCACGAGGAATCGATCTAATCGAGTAGAAATGTGGTATGATCCAACCCGATTATTGGACCAAGTATAAATGCCTCGGACAGGATTGAAATCTAAAAGGTCCCAACACTGAGAGAGCTCCTCCACCTTGGCCAGCATGGGGTCTCTGATGCTGGAACCCCCCCTCTTCTCTTTTTCTTTCATTATGATATTAAGATCCCTGGCTATAATGATATTGCTGGGAGAAGACTGCTCTAAAAAGGCAGAGAGAGAATTCTAGCATTCTCATTTTTCAGAGTAAGAAACAAGTACATAAAGATTGAAGAGAGAGATGGACAACTTACTTGCATTGTGATTCAGTTTCGTGAAGATCCAGTGCTGGGTTGCATGATATTTATTCGGCTGGAATAGGTCTTCAGTCCAAAGAGTTTCCAACCCTCCAGAGGTTCCCCTTGAGCTGACTGCTTTGCCTGTTCTTTTATTCCACTTTGAACTGCTGATCTCTAGAAAGGCTTACCCTTCTATTTTGGTCCCTTGGAGCATGAGAATGTCTGAGGGATTTGCTTTCAAAAGGTCCTTAATTGCTTCTATTTTAGAGGGATTCCCCAATCCTCTACAATTCCAAGAGACGAGTTTCATTATTTACATAAGGGGGGGTTGGGGCCTCCCTTGGAAGGCCTTGGTCTGGTATTTCGCCCAATAGACATTTCTATTATAGACTAACTTCCTTGTGTTTTGAGCCTTTCTGCCTCCTCCTCCCTCTTTTCTTTACGGGATTTCCTTCCTGCTTTTTTCGATGGACGCTCATAGGTTTCATCCTCTGAAGAACTAGAGCTTTCCACTAGTTTTTTCCTTGCTATTTCTGCGTATGAAGGATTGGGGGGACTGCCATGGTTGGCTTCGATCTGTATTTCTTCCCCTCCCTCTTTGTTTGAAGGTGGTGTGTCTGCCTATTCCACATTCTCCTGGGTTAGATTTACTTGATTGATCTGAGAGCTTTCTGTCCCATTTGGAGTTGCTTCTGTTTCTTGGTTGGTTTTGGAGCTGCTAGGACCTCCAGTCGTATTGCCTTTACCTATGCCCTTTTTTTCAGTTTGCATTTTTCTAGACTAGGGTCCATTGTTCCCCATTTTGTTTGTCTACTTATTCCTCAGCCTTCTTCTTGCAGTGCTTTGCAAAGTGTCCGTGACCATGGAAATGTCTGCATTTAAAAGGTAGTTGTTCGTAGTCCAACTCTTGGACATGTGTCCACCTAGCAACAGTGAGTTTGATTGCTTCTGGTAACCCCTCTTCTAGATCCACTTCTACGCAAATACGAAGGCATGATTACTGATCTTTTCTTGCAGCTTGGTCTATGTACTTTCCCAATGCATTACCTATGATCTGGAGGGATTTTTGATTCCAACAGTGGAGAGGCAAATGAGGGAGCCTAACCCAAACCGGGACACCAGAGGGAACGTCCTGGGTGGGATTGAAATCAGGAGACCATTTGTTTAGATAAAGACCCTGGGGTCCCATGAAGTATGATCCATTTCTAAAAGTTAAGCCTCTGTCATCCGGGTTTTCGAAGACAAACACAAAGAAACCCTTACCTATGAAATAACTTTTGACTCCCTCTTTGATCAATGGAATCTAGTTCCTTTGAGTCCATTCATCAACTGACTTGGGAGAAGGCCAGAGGCCCGTGAACTGACCTATGAGAGCTCTCTCGACCAAGTTCAAAGCCGCTTTGCAGGTTTCGTCTTCTAGTAGGGTCACAGATGGGATTGATTCCATTTTCTTAACGAACTTCTGCTGCGACGCAGAGGGAGGGCGCTTTGGACCAGCGGAAACCATGGTTCTGAAAGCTAGAACCTCCAAAGGCGGAATGGGAGGGGGTTCGGGGTCCCCGCAACCATCCATGATCTGAAAGAACTCGAAGCAGGCCGATCGGGAGGGCGCAGATGCCCCAGGGGCACGCTGGAGCAGCCAGCAGCCCTAGCGCTATCAGAACGCGAGGAGGATTAAACAAATATTAATTAATATGAACCGTTGATTTAACAATGAAAGATTTGTATGATTAAATAACCACACAACTTGATAATTTTCACTTTTTGTATGTTTTCATCGATTTTTTAAAATGTGAAGTGCCAAAGGATGTTAATCACATCCTTTTTCAATTTTTTGCAAATAAATTGCATCATTTTCATTGCTATTAAAGAAATAAAACATTCTTATGATTCAAAACAATTTATTTGTTTAGAAAAGGAGGGAAAATTCGGATGCGTAAATAAACAAACTCTAATTTGTCTAAGAAAAATGAACAAAATCCTTCATATTATAATGTCCTATTTGATTGATAACAAGAATAACATAGTGGTTGATTACATAATATCTGAGTATATATGCTTGATGAGCCAAGTTTGTTAATACAATATGAAATACTCTATTATTCTTTCAGTACAAAGGTTATTACTTTAGATAATCATCAATGTTGATAGGTCTCAAATGCTAGTTCCAACAGTTTAAAATCATAGCTCAAAGTGGCTTATGGTGGAAATTTATTTAGCATTAACAAGTTTAGTATGTAAGGTAGGATTACTCCTGAGAGAGACCTTTCTCCATTGCAAGTAGGCATCCATAGTCTCGATGAATATATCCGCATTCCCCTCTAGGATAATGTGAAGATACAATAACATAAATTGTTAAATTAGGATGTTTACACAATAGGTGTTATCCTAATACCATAGACCTTGCTCTCCTACCAACGAGTGACTATAGCCCTAGTATTGGTATCAACATCCCCCGTTTATATGTGTGGTATTTTCTTTAGTATAACATAGAGGGATGATTTCTAATAGTGAAGGTAAAATGGTGTACTCACATCATTAGTATTTTCCATTAAGTATCTTAATCTCTCATAATATAAACTCTATCCAGACATAAACATAGTTATATTTTGTATTATATATGGATGTAAAACTTTGAGCCGACCTAAAATAATTAGTTACAATTGAGTATCTAAGCCTTTTTAAGAATATGGTTACAAAAGAAAATCCCCTTTTCAATCTACTAGCAAGAACATAATATCGCTAGTGATATTTACCCAAAATCGTCAAGGTGATGTATAAATAAGTAGGGGTCATCAATTAATAGATAATTCTTGCTAGGATCACTTAAGATACATGGGCTATATCTTTATTCGTTCTAACTTCTAAAGCCCTGAAGTATATGGGATAAAAATTATAAAAGGTTTATTTATGTACACAATCTATATACATTTATGGTTTAAAAAGCAACTTAATCAAATAAATAAAACAACTAATAAAACCATGTTAGAATCTTACCAACTTCATACCTCTTACCTCGATGCTTCATGCTTATCTAGAATAATGATACATTCAACAATTGAAAGAAAGAGGGAAAAATGTTCTTTACCAAGCCTTCAAGAAATATGTTAATATCTAATTCATAAAAGGTCGATATCCTATTAAAAATGTCCTTCATCCAATCCTCCACAAAGTCATGGTACATTGTGTGATTCTTGAATTCATAAGACCTTTCTGACATAAATATATCTACAACATATTCATGATTTACTTCCCTCTTTATAATATAATTATCATTAGGTTGATAACTAAAATCAAGGACGAGAGGAAATTTTTGCATTAGATAAGTAAAAAGTACCTTATTATTAAGCCATATACTATTAAATACATTGTAATTTGTAAAATGGTGTAGAAACTATGTATTTTTCTTAGTCCTTTCGTCAAGAAAAGTATATATATATATATATATATATAGATATATATAATATATATATTTCTACACCATTTTACAAATTACAATGTATTTTAATTATTGACTTATCATCAAATTCAGAATTTAGTGCAGCGAGATAGTTATCGCAAAGATATTAGTGTAAAAGAATTTGAGGTATGCCACTATGACAAGAATGGTAAAAGTAATGTTCTCAAAAAACCCTATCCCATGTATATCCAAGATTAAGGAATTTATAAGCATCCTTCCTAGATCAACATGAGGAACTATTTCCTTAGAAATATTTAACGTATTAACTTCTAGAGTTGCGAAAATAATATCACATCCTTGATGTGGTAGAATTATATTTGTGAAATTACTAGTAGTTTCCCAAGTCCCATAAAGACATCCATTATTATACTTTAAATTCATATTCTAAGTCTTCAACATGTAATTAAATTTTTCAAGATTTTCATGAGAAAATGGAATATCACTCTTTTGCATATGAAATATAAGTTCACCCACAAGACCTTTACAAAAACAAAACATTTAATTGATTTATCATAACCATGATTTCAAAATTCAATCTTAAATTCTTTCTTAAATTCGAAACATAAATGATTTTCTTGAGTGAGGTTTCTTCTAAATTATTAGCACATTTCAAATTTAACCTCTTGTATTATAATCCAAGTTTTCAATGTGGTGCAAAAGAGATTGTAAATTATGTTATAGAAGATTAAGGCATTTCTATTATTACATGATTCAACAATTTCAAAGTTTTAAGTAAGAGGCTCATTATTAGATTCAAAGGAAATTGTATTGTCTTCTTTATATATTTCTAATCTAAAAAATTTAAATTATAGTTGAAATCATGATCATCTTGTGAGTGAGCCATTACATTGATTATAATTGCCATAACTAGAAAGAGATGAAAGGCAAAAAAATATATTATTAGTTTGATTTTTTATTTCTAGATTTATCTTCTTCATAGCTATCATAAATAAGTTGTTCAAGAGGATTCTATAGAGATGTCAGTTTAATTATGTTGGCATAACCATCATTTTGGTAAGTATTATAAGTATCGAAAGTGTGTTCAAAATTGTAACAAGGATTTGGCTCATATCTAGATTGTAAACCAGAATCAAGAACAAAATCATGACTTAATTCTTCTTCACAGTCATCATAGGATGGTCCTTTAAAACAGTCAAAACGAAAACCAAATGAAAGGGAATTAGAATGGCCAAAGATGTGTTCACATACTATTTTTCCCATTACATCACAAAATGACTTAAAAATTGAATCATTTGATTGGAGAATGTCTTTATCAGTGAATTATTGTTGTGCATCCTTAGTGATATGTAACATGCTTTCTTTCTGATCAAATATAGGTTCAAATACAATAACCACACAACTTGATAATATTCACTTTTTGTTTGTTTTCAGTGATTGTTTAAAATGTGAATTGCAAAAGGATGTTAATCACATCCTTCTTCAATTTTTTGCAAATAAATTGCATCATTTTCATTGCTCTTTAAGAAATAAAACATTCTTATGAGTCAAAACAATTTATTTGTTTAGAAAAGGAAGGAAAATTCGGATGCGTAAAGAAACAAACTCTAATTTATCTAAGAAAAATGAGCAAAATCCTTCATATTGTAATGTCCTATTTGATTGATAACAATAATAACATAGTGGTTGATTACATAATATCTGAGTATATATGCTTGATGAGCCAAGTTTGTTAATACAATATGAGATACTCTATTATTCTTTCAGTACAAAAGGTCATTACTTTAGATAATCATCAATGTTGATATGTCTCAAAGGCTAGTTCCAATAGTGTATAATCATAGCTCAAAGTCGCTTATGGTGGAAATTTATTTAGCATTAACAAGTTTAGTATGTAATGTAGGATTACTCCTGAGAGACACCTTTCTCCATTGCAAGTAGGCATCCATAGCCTCGATGAATATATCCGCATTCCCCTCTAGGATAATGTGAAGATACAATAACATAAATTGTTAAATTAGGATGTTTACACATTAGGTGTTATCCTAATACCATAGACCTTGCTCTGCTACCAATGAGCGACTATAGCCCCAGTATTGGTATCAACATCCCCCATTTATATGTGTGGTATTTTCTTTAGTATAACATAGAGGGATGATTTCTAATAGTGAAGGTAAAATGGTGTACTCATGTCATTAGTATTTTCCATTAAGTATGTTAATCTCTCATAGTATAAACTCTATCCACACATAAACAAGTTATATTTTGTATTATATATGGATGTAAAACTTTGAGCCAACCTAAAATAATTAGTTATAATTGAGTATCTAAGCCTTTTTAAAAATATGGTTACAAAAGAAAATCCCCCTTTCAATCTACTGGCAAGAACATAATATCGCTAGTGATATTTACCCAAACTCGTCAAGGTGATGTATAAATAAGTAGGGGTTATCAATCAATAGATAATTCTTGCTAGGATCAATTAAGATACATGAGCTATATCTTTATTCGTTCTAACTTCTAACTCCCTAAATTATATGGGATAAAAATTATAAAAGGTTTATTTATGTACACAATCTATATACATTTATGGTTTAAAAAGCAACTTAATCAAATAAATAAAACAACTAATAAAACCATGTTAGAATCTTACCAACTCCATACCTCTTACCTCGATGCTTCATGCTTATCTAGAATAATGATACATTCAACAATTGAAAGAAAGAGGGAAAAATTTTGTTTACCAAGCCTTCAAGAAATATGCTAATATCTAATTCACAAAAGGTCGATATCCTTTTAAAAACGTCCTTCATCCAATCCTCCACAAAGGCATGGTACATTGTGTGATTGTTGAATTCATAAGACCTTTCTGACATAAATGTATCTACAACATATTCATGATTTACTTCCCTCTTTATAATATAATTATCATTAGGTTGATAACTAAAATGGATGAGAGGAAATATATATATATATATATATATATATTATATATATATAATATATATATATATATATATATATATATATATTATATATATATATATATATATATATATATATTCTACACCATTTTTTTTTCTACGTTAAGACTAACCTAAGTACCCACGGGGGATTTGAACCAGTGACCTATCGCAAGGAGTGCCTTAACATCGCACCCATTCACCATCAATCCAAAGCCACGTGGGCATATTCTAAACCATTTTACAAATTACAATGTATTTTAATTATTGACTTATCATCAAATTCAGAATTTAGTGTAGCTAGATAGTTATCACAAAGATATTTATGTAAAAGAATTTGAGCTATGCCACTATGACAAGAATGTGCGAAAGTGATGTTCTCAAAAATCCCTATCCCGCGTATATCCAAGATTAAGGAATTTATAAGCATCCTTCCTAGATCAACATGAGGAACTATTTCCTTAGAAATATTTAACTTATTAGCTTCTAGAGTTGGAAAAATAATATCACATCCTTGATGTGGTAGAATTATATTTGGGAAATTACTAGTAGTTTCCCAAGTCCCATAAAGACATCCATTATCATCCTTTAAATTCATATTCAAAGTTTTCAACATGTAATTCAATTTTTCAAGATTTTCATGAGAAAATGGAATATCACTCTTTTGCATATGAAATATAAGTTCATCCACAAGACCTTTACAAAAACATTTAATTGATTTATCATAACCATGATTTCAAAATTCGATCTTAAATTCTTTCTTAAATTCGAAACATAAATGATTTTCTTGAGTGAGGTATTCTTTAAATTATTAGCATATTTCAAATTTTAACCTCTTGTAATATAATCCAAGTTTTCAATGTGGTGCGAAAGAGATTGTAAATTATGTTATAGAAGATTAAGACATTTCTATCATTACATGATTCAACAATTTCAAAGTTTTAAGAGGCTCATTATTAGATTTAAAGGAAATTGTATTGTTTTCTTTATTATATTTCTAATCTGAAAATTTATATTATAGTTGAAATCATGATCATCTTGTGAACCATTACATTGATTATAATTGCCATAACTAGAAAGAGATGAAAGGTAAAAAAAATATATTATTAGTTTGATTTTCATTTCTAGATTTATCTTCTTCGTAGCTATCATAAATAAGTTGTTCAAGAGGATTCTACAGAGATGTCAGTTTGGTTATGTTGCCATAACCATCATTTTGGTAAGTATTATAAGTATCGAGAGTGTGTTCAAAATGATAACATGGATTTGGCTCATCTCCAGATTGTAAACCAGAATCTAAAACAAAATCATGACTTAATTCTTCTTCATGGTCATCATAGGATGGTCCTTTAAAATAGTCAAAATGAAAACCAAATGAAAGGGAATTAGAATGGCCAAAGATGTGTTCACATACTATTTTTCCCATTACAACACAAAATGACTTAAAAAATATTGACTCATTTGATTGGAGAATGTCTTTATCAGTAATTATTGTTGTGCATCCTTAGTGATATGTAACATGTTTTCTTTCTGATCAAACATAGGTTCAAATACATCAGATGAAATTTCTTCTCCATAAATATGATTATTATAATCTTCCAAAGATGGAACACAAAACAAGTTAAAATCAACATAAGCTATAGAATATTGAGAATTTTCAAAACATAAATATGTTTCATGATCATTTGTTAGAGGAGAAGTGTCTTGTTCATGACATCCTTATCTCGATGGAAACATATCATGTTCATTAATATATGAGATACAAGATGATAAATATAATCTTTGAAATTATTCAGAGTTAGATTCATCAAAATTACTTTCATCTTCATATTCATTATAAGAACTTTCATGTTTAGGTTCTTCACCACTATCATCATATTTATTTTCTAGATTATTATCATTATAAAATTCCTCTGAATCACAATAATAATTATTGAGTGATTCTGTGGGATACATAATTTTATAATGTTCATGAATATTACTTGAAAATATTTCAAGGAAGCGATTCTACTAGGAGGATGTGTCATGTACCATTGTCAGGTGTCATGTTCTAGGGAGAACATGAACAACTTCATTCAAATGTTTTCATGATAAACTCCAATATCATGAATGCACTTATGTAAATCAATTATATGTTCAGTGGGATTATCATCATCCTATTCTCGAAAGCGAGGAAATTGTTTTTCCCATATGTCCATGTCTGTCATAACATTAGGAAAACCGGGTATATTAACAAAATTAAGAGGAAAAAATCGTGAAGATACCTAATATGCAAATGCATAAGCCATAAAAACAAATAAAAAATAAACTAGGAGTTGCCAAGTGAAAATTTTAAAACAAAGATATTTTGAAATAAGCCAAGTGTGTGTTGTTATGTTCCTGTTCACCACTAAGTCACAAATTTAATCATTTTTCATTTATCAAAGAAAATGAATATTTCTTTTCAATCCCTGACAATGGTGCCAAAAGGTATGTTTTCTCCTAAACTATTCCTGACGATAAAAACAATGTTAAAGGCATACAATGAAGGTCAAATAATCCTCCCGCTTCAGGTTGAAGGTTGACATTCTCCAACCATATAGAGTATTCTGTATATTTGATACTTTTATGAATGAATTTAAAACCTTAGAATAATAATAGCCTTTAGTTATTGATAGGCTAGGTTAGTTCTTGAATTTGTAAAGGAGAGAAAAATGGTGAGCCATATATAATAAGGAGACTTGTTGAATTGATATCATCAATAACTATATGTGATTTTCAACTATCTCATATATGAAACCTTAGTAATGAGAAAAACAATAAAGGAAATACAATATAAGAAAGGAAAAAATAGTATGATATTTAAAATAACTCATTTAATGCATTCAATGAACCATATGGTAATGTGTATGCAAATATGATTCAATATAAACATAACAAATGAATAAGTATCCATTATCTTCTTCCAAATAACACGTATTCAAGAATAATTCTAACTGGATATTAAAACAATGACAATTTGAGTGGTTAAATGCCTCAATGTCATGAAGATTCCATTGATAATTTCACATAAATCAAGAACTGAAAAAGAAAATAAAAACTCATAACAAGAGAAAACATACATAGGAATTCTCACACCGTTTTTTTTTTAACAAGATCGGGTACTTATATATTAAAAAACTTCAAAAGAGGGACAAAGTCCCATTACATATGCCTGAGGTAACACAATGGAATTGGTGCAAAATGGGCACGCAATCCAGAAATCCAATTCATTGCTCTTGTTTCTTAAATTTTGAAAGACATAACGGCTATATTGCTGTAGGAACTGACCTAAAACAAAACAGTATTTACAATGCATGGAGAGTTAACACCAAAATTGGTTAACTGAGTCATCTGGGGGCTGATCTTTCTTATCACTGTGCTTGGTGGATGCTTCACCTTGCATAATTTGATTCAGTATCCTTATATAGCTGACAACTTCTTCTAAATGGTTGCACTTCTCTTTAAGTCCTTCTATTTCAACTTTCTATTTTTCAAATTTTTTTCTTTGACTTGTTCTCGTACTGGACTTCTGCTTTGAGTTTGTTGAAATATTTTATGAATCGAGCTATCATAAAGCAGTGCACCTTGCAGAGAGCGCAACTGCTATTGGTCTCAATACGGTCCAAGGGATTTCTAGACATTGTTGAAGTGAGTTTAATTGAGTCTTTAAGCTTGATTCTGAGCTTGATAAGAAGACTCCAGGAGGGAGAAGGGTGGAAAGCAGAGATTCTGTGAGTTAATATCAGCCATTTCCAAGTATTTTGGACTCTAGAGCAATCCCGGGAAGACTTGTTATGCAACAGAGCTCCGAAATTTGGTTGAAGTGGGGAACTGAAGGGGAGAATGCTGACGGAGAGGAAGGAGAAAACACCCGGATTGGATTGAGAGGATAAGGGGATGAAGACTACAAGCGTTACAGAGAAAGGGAGGTAGGCGAGGGTTGCAGGAGACTGAAAACAAAGTAGAGAAGGGACCAGCCAGAGAGAGACGAAAGCCACGAAACTTGAGAGAGTCTGGTCCACAAAACATGACAGGAGTTAGTGAAAAAAAGATTGAGATAGCAACAAGCGAAAACAATACCTCTCTTGGTTGGCAGAAGAGAAGAGATGAATCTCCCACTGAGACCACTGTGACACCTATTGCACACTGCTAGCTGCCTATTAAGGAAGTAGCAAAAACCCGATTCTTTGATGAGCAAATTGCGATCTCCAAACTTGTTGTCACAAACATTGATTTCCTGATGAAACCAACGAACCACGATCTACTTATATGCTCGCTCGTTCACCATTTCCTCATGAGTCTGATCACCCTTCTCGAGATTGCACCTATCACAGACATCATTTTAGGTTTTGCCTGCGCAGACAATAGATTTTGAATTGACTAATACCAAAATTTTGTATTTCCTTCATGTGGGATTTTCCCGACTCCGACATCCAATGCAGATCATCTCTTGGTCTAGAGATTCTCCTATCTGATCTTAGGGGATGATCAAAGATTTTTCCAATGCTGAGATGATAGGTCATCCAGTTATTTTTGTTGTGGGGGTTTGTGATCATTTGGCTGAAAAGACTGATGGAGCACAGAGACTCATGCCCAACCAAGGGGAATGACAAATCATGGGATTGGTTTTTCATATATACTATTGTTGTCTTTGACCTACCCAATAGACTGATTCACTGCATTATTGGCTAGGTAGTCGGCCTCACTGTTAAAAATTCTCAGGACATGTTTATACTTGATGTTTCCCAACTGTTTGGTGTTTTCCACAATCCTTTGTTTAATTCTATTGAGAACCTGGTTTTTAAAGTCTCCCCCTGATTCCATAGCAGCGATGATTATCACTGAGTCACCTATTATAACTGGGTCTTTGGCTTGGAGATTTTTGAGAGTGCAAGTGCCAAGAAGCAAACTGTAAGCCTCCGCTTTGTTATTTGTCATATTGCCAAGTCCCCATTTGTAAGTAGAGATGACTTTCCCTTCTTGATCAAAGATAATTCCCCCAGCTCTTGCTTTACCGGGGTTGTTTTTGGAGGCCCCATCGAAATGAAGAGTGAAAGTCTTTTGGCTTTGTATCCACTGTTCTATTTCATTTTGGCTTCCCCTGAGTTTCCAGCCTTTATTTCTTTCCCCTAACTTCGCTGACACTTGTTTATTAATTAAACACACCAAAGGGAATTTATTGTACCATTCCTCCTCTTCTTTCTGCCAGTTATTTTGGTCAACTTTATACACTGTATTCGTGTTGAACATTTCTGCAACTAACCCCCAAGTTTTAGCTAGAATGTGTGTTGGATTTGGCTTTTGATTTTTGAAGATACAACTATTTCTAGAGAGCCATATTTGCTAGTAGAGTGTAGATGGGATGCATTTCCAAATTCGGATAATTGTAGATTTACTTTGTTTTGCATATGGGTAGCATTTCTCCCAATTCTTGTTTAAAGTTGTGAGCTAATCAAAAAATTTTGAAGGCAACTTCAGTGGAATTATAATTTGTTGCCAACAGTGCTGAGCAATGGAGCAATCTAAGAATAAATGTTGGCTGCTTTCCTCCTCCTTGTGACATAAACAGCACATAGATGGCCCTTGAATCCCTTTTTTCCTGAGATTTTCAGCAATGAGAATTTTACCCTTCAAAAGGGTCCAAGCAAAAAAATTTGTTTTTGGAAGACACTTGTTCTTCTAGACTGCTGTCCGGAGGTTCCAATTTTCAAGGTTGTTGCTGGGTTGGAGGAACTGATACCCGGATTTCACTATAAAGTTTCCTCTGTTTGGGTCCCAAACAAATATGTCTTGGGATGTTTTATTTATTGGGGTGGCTCCAGTCATCATTATTTTCAATTCAGCCCAATGATTTTTCAAGTTATTTGGAAGAGGAAGGTCCTTCCATGTAGACCAGCTATTTTGATCCCAGACAGAAATGTCATGAAGAGAATTTATATTTTTTGCATCCATCCAATTTTTCAAGGGTTTATATTGCTGACAGTGAATTCGAGGCTCTGATCCCATTATTCAGTCAGTCCATAGATTTGTGTATTTTCCATTTCCAGGGCTCTTTGAAATATAATTTTTGATTTGAGAATGACCTTTTTGATGAGTCTCCACGCTTGAGTGCCTAGTCTTTCTGTGATTAGATCAGAGAGAATCTTTGAGTGATGTCCATTGAGATATTTCTTTAGAAGAGCCTCGACCCACCAACTCTCTTTTTGGACTAACATTCGCCACACAAGTTTGAAGCCCATTGCTTTATTTGTTAAAGTTGGAATCCTGATGGATATGCCTCCTTTTTCAAAGGGAAGGGTCACATGTTCCCAATGAACCAAACTGAATTTTTTTGTGTCTTGCTTCCCTCCTTGCCAGAGGAAACCTCTCATGTTTGGATCCATTTGTTTATGGATGCTGGCGGGAGCCAATATTGCAGCATAATGATAAATGTGAAGAGCTGATAGAAGAGCTTTAATGAGGATGGTTCTGCCCGCTAAATTTAACCACATTAGCCCCCAACTTTTGAGTTTCCCTCTCATCTTTTCTATTTGTTTGTTCCAAGTCTTAGACTTGACCCCTTCCTTTGCTAGAGGTAAACCAAGGTAGGAAAAATGGCTCCAGTTCCTTTGGACTAGGATGTCCATAATTTGGGAAATCCTTTGCATAACTTGGGGCGAGACATTCCAAGTATAGGTTTTGCACTTCTTATTGTTAAGAAAACCCCCTGAGACAGCCAGGAAGGTTTGTAAAATTTTCTTGAATCTCCTGGCTATTAAACTTGAAACTCCTCCAATTAAGAGTGTATCATCGGCAAAGAGAGAGCGATTGATTTCTTTTATACCTCGTGCTATGCAGATGCCAGTTATCTCCCTTGTTTTCCTTTGATTTTCAAGATGTATACTTAAAGTTTCCGCCATAATGATAAATAGGAAAGGAGAGAGAGGAAAGCTTTTCCTCCAACCTCTAGTACTGCGAAAGTAGCAGCTAGGCCTTCCATTGATCAGGGGTGCTGTCCAAGGATTTGAAAGACATTCCATTATGATGTTGATGAATTTGTTAGAGATTCCAAACTTCTGAAATACTTCCACTAGAAACTGATGACTGACCCTATCAAAGGCATTTGCCATATCAAGTTTGATGACCATGCCTTTTTTCATTTCTTTGTATACTACTATGGATGGCTTCCTGCTCAAGAATTACATTATCCGTTACCTATCTTTTTGGGACAAACCCTCCTTGATTCTCTGAAATGAGACTGGGAAAGAGCCTTTTCAGCCTATGTGCCAAGATTTTTGTGAAAATTTTATAGGAGGCGTTACAAAGAGAAATGGGTCTGAAATGATCAAAAGAGAGGGGGTTTGGCTCCTTGGGGATGAGCGCCAAATGAGAAGTTTTTGTGTTTTCTCCCATCTTGTTTTTTTTGAAAACGTTTTTAACCATCCTGACAAAATCTTTCTTTATTATGTCCCAATGAGTCTTGTAAAAAGCTATGGTGAAACCATTTGGGCCGGGAGCTTTGTCCGGATGCATACTCCACGTTACTTCTCTAATTTCTTCCTCAGAAACCTCCTTTTCCAGCTCACTGTTTTGCTGTCCACTGATTTTGCTGTCAAGAAGTTGAAGGAAATCAGTGTTGTCCAGAGGCTGGACATCAGCTGATAAGAGGGATTTAAAATGATTATGGGCTGCTTCTTTGATTTCCTCTTACTCGTTTATTTCTTTCCCCTCAACAAGAATTCTATCTATTTGATTGCCAACTCTTCTAAGCTTGAGGTTGTTATGAAAGAAGGAGGTATTTTTATCTCCCGCTTTCAGCCAGAGGCACCTCGATTTTTGTCTCAACTCCTCCTCCTCTTGTCTGTTCTGCCTGTATGATTCCATAAAAATTTCTTTTTCATGGACTTGTTCTTCCTCTATTATTTACTGGTTTTCCTTTTCCTAGCTCCATTTTTCCAACTTTCTATGCAGCTCGATTTTTTTATTTTTCTATGTTATTGCATTCTCTCTTGCTCACTTTTTAATTGCTACTCTTAAATTTTTTAATTTGGATTCCCATACAAAATGAGGAGATCCAAGGACTTCGATTTCCTAGCTGTCCTTAATGATCTTGCTAAAGTCCTCCTTGCTGTCCCAATTTTTATTGTATTTAAATGGGATTGGCCCAAAATTTTCTAGTCTATCTAGAATCAGAACCACTGGCTTGTGATCTGAGGCTATGGCATGGACGATCTTGCTTTTTATGGATGAGAATCTTGCTGCTATACTTTCATGAATTAAGATCCTGTCCAGTCTTTCTTTGATATTTTAAGTTCCGGCTCTTTTATTGCTCCAAGTAAATTTCCCATTACATGGAGGGATGTCAATGAGTTTATGGGCTTCTATTATTTCTTCCAGAGCAGCTCTTGACGGGTCCTTGAGATATTTTCCTCCCATCTTTTCTTCAATGTTCCTTATTAGATTCAGGTCGCCTCCCAAAACCATCTTACTTCTTTGGCACTCTTGCACCTCTATTTTGACGAAGTCCCAACAAAAAGCTTTGTCCCTGTAATGGTTTGGAGCATAAATGTTTAACACTATAAATTCTTCATTTGTAATTTTATTTTTGAGATTAGTTTTGACCCACCAGTTATTTGATTTTTGACTAGTGAGGTCCCATTTCCTCTTGTTCCACATTGTGCCTATGCATCGTGAAGCACCCATTGAGTCTGCCACTATTCCTTCAAAGCTTTTTTGTTTTCTCATTAATTTTTGAAAATTTTGGTTGGACATTTTGGTCTCTTGGATCAAAAAGATATTTGGCTATTCTTGACTAATGATATCTCGGGCTGTGTTGGATTTAAGAGAGGAGCCCAAACCCCTACTATTCCAAGAGACCAAAATAATTACTTACTTACTTTTTGGTGAACCCCACTCTTCTCCTTTTGCTTTTCCCCGCTTCCTCTTTGTTTGGCCAAAAAGGAATCCATTGGTTGTTGGGTACCTGTGGCCATTTCTTTAGCTGTTGTTTCATCTCTTATTTCTTTGTTCGACTTCCTGCCAGCTTTTTTTGGTTGCTCTGTGGTGTTGCTTGATTCTTTGACTTTGTTTCTTGTGAGGATTAAGTCTATGGTGGGAGGAGGGGATGTGAAGTTTTGAATGGGGGAGTGTATGAATGCTAAAGCTTTGTCTTGAGAAGGAGAACGAGGGGATGAAGGTTCTTCTTCTTCCAAGGATTCAAAAGGGTTTGATGATGAAGGTATTGGCTAAGCCATGATGAGGGGGGGAGAGGAGGTTGCAACCGAGTTTTCTAGGGGTTGCTTTGGTTTTGGACCTGATTGTTTGGAGTTTGTTTTCTTTTTCTTGACTTGTTCCCAGGTGCCTTCATTTGCTTCTACATTCTCAGTCATTTCAGTTTCTTTTAGTTTGCTACATATATTAGCAAAATGACCCTATTCATGGCATACCTTACATTTGAATGGGATTTGCTCGTAGTCCAACTGTTGAATATGAATCCAATGGTCCACTTTGATCTTGATTGCTTCCGGGAGGCCCTTCCCCAAGTCAACTTCTACGCAAATCCTGGCGCAGGCATGCATATTGTCCTTTGGTTTGCATCTGTCAATGTATTTTCCAACAGCATTTCCTATTGATTTGATTGATTCGTCTCCCCAACAGTGGAGAGGGAGGTGAGGCAAACGGACCCAGACGGACTTGCATTAGGGACATTCATTTTTGGATATATATATATATATATATATATATATATATATATATATATATATATATATCACAACAGAATACAACCACATTTGAAACACATTGGGAATTCTAATTAAATCAACACGGTCTAATATTCTGAAATTCATTTCAGTAAACATATCATAACATTTACATACATTTAACTAAGATCAAATAGTATTGAACACATATGTACCGTTCACTAGAAGACGATACTCCGCTTGCTTTGTTGTTACCGGTATTCCCTTGTCGCCGATCACCTCCGCGAATGAATGACGACGTACTTGATCCGAATGCAAAGACCCACTAGTTAACCTCCTAGCCTACTCCTTGGGTACTCTTCTTCCCCTTGCGGAACCCCGAGCTGCAATGGGGTTGTACAATGGAGGAATGCACTAGCTGGTAGAGGAGAGCACTCCTTGGCTCAAGAGTCCCCTCTCTCTAAAATCCTCTACCTCACCAAACTCACTATAGTTTCGTAATCACTGTTCTGACATCATCTCATCCATCCAACAATAGCGTTCCAAAAAGTCACTTCTCCCATGGCTTGCCCCTTCTCTTATAGGAGTCCTCATAGGTGACACTTGGCATGTCATGCATAATTTTTTTTTATTATAATTCAATAGCTTGATTATTCACCTACCCATGTGTCACTTTCTCATCAAGGGTCACCCAAAATTATTTACTTAACTTTTTATTTAAAACTAATATTTTCCTCACCTCAACAAAATTCCTATTTCTTCTCCTAGTTGTCTCTTTATCCCCCCTTTTATTCCTTAATTTGTATTCATTACTTGAAGTCAATTAGTGAGTCAATATTTTATCCCCTATCTACTCCCTAATTTAACTCAGGTTATCTCTTAGATGGATATTCTTATGTTGGTTATTGCCACATGGAGGTTCTCTACATTTCTCTAAATTTAATTTATTATTCTTATTTTAATTCACCTTCCTATTTTCTTAATTAGGTTTAATTAGTTTAGGATTAATCTTTATCCTTACAATTATGTCCCTCTTTCCCCTTTTACCTAATTAAACCACATAATCTACCTAGTATTTTCCAACATGGGAAGGGTAGAGTTTCTAAGTACTCTATTTTATTTCTTCCTATGATCCTCTTAATCCAAGTTTTATTTTTGATTTAATTACCTTGGTTTCTAACATCATTTATCCTTGATGTAAATTTACCTAGTTTTCATTCCTTGCTTATATTTATTATTTAATTTATTTTTAATGATTCCGAGGGTGCCAAGTTTGGTTGTGCCCTTCAAGAACTTCCCTTGAAGTTCCAAGGGTGCCACACCTAATAGTTTATTTGTGATGCCAAGGGTGCCAAGTTGGTCGTGCCCTTCAAGAAATTCCCCTGAAGTTCCAAGGGTGCCACACCACTTGCCCTTCAAGCATTCAATGACTACGAGGGAAAGTATAGGTGCAATGTCATAGACCACTATCATCTCTTATGTTGCCTGCTATAGTGAGACTAATGGTGTCAGGGATCAAGGAATCCGCCTTGATGCGCGCCCCCCTGTAAAATCCTCATGAGCGACCCAACTTTGGGACCTGCCCTCATGGCATCACGATCTTCAAGGTGAAGGTGTTTCACCCTTCCAGCCCAAGTCACGACGGGTCACGATGGGAGTGCTAGTGGGTGAGATCAGGGACACTGTCCCACCCCTCCCATGTAGTTCTATCCACCTATACAACCCCATCACCCATATGTGAGTCATTCGGTCAAGCAACTAATTTGTGCCTGCAACCATTAACATATCATCAGAATATAGATAAAAATATATGGCAGGTTTCAAAATCGACTTAGAATTTCAACGATAAAATAATATGAATTTTCCTCAAACCAAGTGTCATCAACTTGTCATATGCGAGTGCCTTTGATCGTTTCCTGCTGTAGAGCCTCTATTCTACACCTACTTATCTACTATTTTCCTCAATCATTCCTTATCTTTCCTTATCTTTTGCCTCATTTTCACCATAAAACCACCCAGATCATTACATTAGGTGTTATTAAGCATGATTAAGTAAGTTTTGCTAATGGATGACTATTTGTTTAGATTTTGACTTACTTGCAGGCATCCTGCAACTATCTGGTGATCCTGCAGCTATCTGATGATCCTGCAGCTATCTGAACATCCTGCAGCCTTTTTGTTAAATGCAATGTTCCACGTGTCGGTTTGCCAGATGAGCCACATGGGCACTTAGGTGTCAACGTGCTCGAGGTTCCTGTCCCATTTTTCCAGCCATCCACGTCATCTTTATCCATGGTCAAAGCTGGGCAAGTCACGGTCAACTCAAGATTGTTTAACGGTGATTGTGAGCTGCTTGGTCACGTCATCTTAAACGGTGATTTGTCCACGTTCTACAGATGGCAGGGGACATGATCCAACATGGGATTTATTACCCATGACGACAGAACCACTAACTCCTCCACGCAGCCGTATGAAGTGTCAAGGAACCATGAATACGCATAACAGTTTATTACTTTTCAGTTAGTCAGTTGCACGGATAGGCTATCTTAGAAATTTCTATAAATAGCTGCGTCTGTGTACGCTCATTAGACTTTTTATCAGTTGTAATTTGATGAACCTGTGTTACATTTGAAAGCATTGTGAACTCTGTGTTTTAGTGCTATCCTAGCACTCTGTTTTATACATTTTCTGCAAATGAAGAAATAGACATAGCACTGTTTTGAAGTTTCCAGATCTTTGAGTTTTCTTGTGGCTGAATGGACAGAGGGCCCCTGCTCATTTCTGCCACTGTAAAGTATTTTATGTGCAGTATCTTTTTCTTTACTTATTCATTTCCTTAAGCATGTATAGTTTCTTTTATTTGTTTTCCTTTCTTTCAAGTTGATCAGTGTTATTTCCTTGCAGATTTCTTTTAACCCGGGATTTATGTGTGTATTTGCTTTAATGTCTAATGGTAGTTGCAGTTGTCTTATTCATTATGCTACCCTCTTTACTCTGTTTTTCTAGATTAGCTTTAGTGTAGTTTTACAAGTTGGATGCTAACTAATTTATGCTCTCTTTATCATGAATAGCTTATCTTTCAAGAGAACAGAACATTGATTAATTGCAGCTTGTATTTGAGTAGACTTGGCTTGTGATACTAACATTTTTTCCACTTGTTACACATAATCACATATGTAGGAAGCAGTATGTTGGAAAAGGCTTAGTAGTGTTACAATTTGTCAATTAAAGTAGATTAGAGTTTTTATCAATTCTTGGATTTGTCTTCAGCTACCTTCTAATCGTGTTTTATGCAATACTATGCGGTAGAAGCAGGGAGTTAGAAGGAGATCATCACTAAAAACAATCCTTGAAGTGATTTTCTTATTTCTTTTATTTTGCAGCAGTATGGATAGAGACTAATGCCATTGGATTGTGGTCATTTACTTTCAAGTCATTTTGATTTATTCATTTCTTTCAAGTTATTTTCTCTTACAAATTCAGCAAGCAATTAGAAATCACCATCACACACACTTTCACTCATATAAAGATCACCTTCACACACTTGCACTCATTTGTCTATAATCATCATTCCATTGTAGGAAGATAAGTTAATCATAAACAACCCCCCTAAACAACAAAAGCTCTAAGAAAGTTACTTAAGTACATATA
>APFE031038837.1:80798-96542 GCA_000404065.3 Pinus taeda
GCTTGTATTTGAGTAGATTTGACTTGTGATACTAACACTTTTTCCACTTGTTACACACAATCACATATGTAGGAGCAGTATGTTGGAAAAGGTTTAGTAGTGTTACAATTTGTCAATTAAAGTAGATTAGAGTTTTTATCAATTCTTGGATTTGTCTTCAGCTACCTTCTAATCGTGTTTTATGCAAATACGCAGTAGAAGCAGAGAGTTAGAAGGAGATCATCACTAACAACAGTCCTTGAAGTGATTTTCTTATTTCTTTTATTTGCAGCAGTATGGATAGAGACTAATGCCATTGGATTGTGGTCATTTACTTTCAAGTCATTTTGATTTATTCATTCTTTTCAAGTTCTTTTCTTTTACAAATTCAGCAAGCAATTAGAAATCACCATCACACACACTTTCACTCATATAAAGATCACCTTCACACACTTGCACTCATTTGTCTATAATCATCATTCCATTGTAGGAAGATAAGTTAATCATAAAAAACCCCCCTAAACAACAAAAGCTCTAAGAAAGTTACTTAAGTACATATAGTACACCCTCACTTCATCAGCTTACGAGCCCCGGGTTGACAATTAATACTAGCAATTTAGATAACAATAAATTGACTAAACACCTGCCATACTCAATAATCATAATTAACAAGGTTTCTCAATGTTAGTCATTGTTATAATAGCATCATTAACAACTCCTAGTCATTCACATCATTGCTCATTGTAAGCCCGAACTAATGAATGCAGGTAACATAGGGGACACATCCATCATGGCTATCATCATTAAACATCAATGGACCATACATATTCATTAAGCTATCAACATCGTAACATCAATAAAAATATACCTATCCATCAAATTTATCATCATCATGCTTTTTAATAGAGAGCATACATATCCTTTACTGCCCTCATCATCATAAATTCAAATAGAGATCAAACTTAACTATTTAATGTTACAATCATCCTAATATCGATAGATAAGATACATAACCGTTCATGCTATCATAATATAAATGGAAAACATACATAAACATCACAACCATGAATATCTCAATCACTAATAACAGTGTCATGTGCTCGGATCCTCAAAAATAGATCTGAGGTCCTCAAAGAATAATGTGTGGGCCTTATGGCTAAATAAATGTTTGTGTCATATCACTGTCAGTCAACTAGAGCGGGCATTACAAAGCACCATGTTTCAAGTTTGTGCCTCATGCTGGATACATGTCGCAGAAACCATATCGCGCTGAGCTTGAAGAAATGTATATTCTCCGTGCCTTTTGGAATTTTTCTAGGCCATGTAATATGTAAGCAAGGATTGATGGTGGACCTTGCGAAGATAAAAATGATTTTGAATTTAGAAGCTCCCAAGAATGTTAACCAGTTGCATGCAACGCTGGGCCACACAGGCTACTATAGGAAGTTTATCAAGTCTTATACCCAGATAATCACCCCGATGGAGAAACCATTAAAGAAGGATGCGATTTTTTGTTGGGATGAGGACTGTCAACAAAGTCTTGATGTGTTAAAGGAAAATATGGTGACTGTGCCCATATAGTATTTCTGGATTGGAAAAAATAGTTCCATGTGCATGTAGCTGCCTCATGTATTGTGCTAGGTGTGGTATTGACCCAGCCTGGTGAAGGTGATATTGATCATCCAATAGCCTTTGCAAGTAGGAAAATGTCAAAAGCTGGAAATAACTATTCCACTACAAAGCGTGAAGGGCTGGCGATGGTCTACGCGTTGTAAAAGTTTCTACATTGTTTGTTGGGCACACATTTCAAAATGTACACATATCACTCTGCTCTCAAGTACCTGGTCAACAAGCTTGTGTTGGGGGGGAGGAGATCTGTAGGTGGTTGTTGTTGTTCCAGGAGTATGAATTTGAAGTAATAGTGAAGCTTGGACGATTGAACGCAGGACCGGATCACCTAAGCTAAATTGAGACAGGTGAAGAACCAACCAATTTGGAAGAAGGATTGTCGGATGCACAACTCTTTTCTATGCGCGTTGCAGACGACCACTTTGCTAATATCATTCAGTTTTGACCACAGGTGCATGCTCGGAAGGCTATTCTACTCAACAGAAAAAGGAATTAGTGGTCTGTGGACCTGATTTTTCTGTTATAGTGGGACATTTGGATAAGATGGGAGTAGATGAAATATTGCGCCAATATTTTCTGGAGTTTAAGCGTGCTAGTATCCTCACTGAAGCACATGGAGGAGTGGCGGGAGGACACTATGTAGGTAGAGCCATCGTGCAGAATATTTTATGCTCAGGGTTATGGTGGCTGACAATGCATAAAGATTCTAAGGCATTTTGCAAAGGATGCGATGATTTTCAAAGGACAGGAAAGCCTTTGCCAAGAGATGAATTACCCTTAAACCCTCAAGTTTTGTTGCAAGTATTTGAAAAATGGGCAATTGAATTTATAGGTCTGATACAGACACCAAGAAGGAAGACAAGTGTGTGGTACATCATTATTGCAACAAA
This sequence comes from Pinus taeda, assembly GCA_000404065.3. Classification (NCBI taxonomy): domain Eukaryota; kingdom Viridiplantae; phylum Streptophyta; class Pinopsida; order Pinales; family Pinaceae; genus Pinus; species Pinus taeda. The sequence continues at coordinate 83,297 of APFE031038837.1, forward strand.
GTACTTAACTAGATGGGCAAAAGCGCAGCCAATGAAGGATTATACTACTGCTACAGCTGCAAAGTTCTTGTTTGAATACATATTAAAGCGGTTTGGGTGCCCTAAGATATTGATGAGTGATAGGGGTACGCATTTCCTGAATGAAACAATCAGCGTGATGCTCGAAGAATTCCAGGTTTACCATCAAAAGTGTACGCCCTATCATCCCCAAGCCAATGGTACAATGGAAGCATTCAATAAGACTATGGAGAATGCATTGACAAAGGTTTGTAACGCGAATAGAAACGATTGAGATGTGCACATCCCGATGGTCCTATGGGCATATAGGATGACGTACAAGATGTTGACATGCCAAACTCCATTTAGGTTGGTCTATGGGATCAAGGTGGTGATGCCCATGGAATATATTTTTCCAAGCCTAGGCATTGCAACTTTGACAGAGATGGTGGATCGCATGGCCTTGGAGGAATGGCTCGTGCAATTGATGAAGTTGTAAGAAGACTGGTTTCTTGCAAGATTTCACCTGTAAGTGCAAAAGGAATGTGAGAAGGCCATGCATGATAGGCATATTAAGCTACACACTTTCAAGGTGAATGATTTGGTTTTTCTCTATGATAGTAAGTTCACAAAGTTTCCTGGCAAGTTCCAAATGAACTGGTTGGGCCCATATAGTATCAAGGAAATTACAGATGCTGGCGCAATTCAGCTCGTGAAGCTGAATGGAAAATTGTTCCCTGAATGGGTGAATGGGAGTCAGTTGAAGTTGTATATAGGGGATCCTTCCCCTACGCAATGACCATATGGTAGCAGGATAGTCTTAACGCTCTAGGCAGCTGCAACGGAGAGCAGGACTATAAACTACATTGCTTGAAGAAAAGGAAAACGCAGTAAGGGGGTTATGCACCAGACACAAGGGGTACAACAGAAGAAGTTGCGACAGAAGAAACTGCGATGGAAAAGTTGTGGCATGGGGGTTGATGTCGCGCATCTGGGTCCAAAAGTAGCCTTTGAAGTCACTGTTCATGATTGGATAGCGAAAATCCCATTAGGAGGAGTGGGTAGGTGACATTTATGGCAAAAATATTTGGAGATCTTCTGCCAAAGATGCATTTATGACCAGAAAATGGAGGGAACAAATGGATTTGAATTCAAAATTGCCTATAAATCTGGCATGTTAGTCTGCCATAGAACACTTTGCCTTTTGAAAATTGAGTATGGGCCCTCTTTTTTTCGCTCTATGAATTGGCAGGTTTGGGAGGATTTGGTTTCAAGCCTAACATTTGTGAGACTACCTAAGTGGAACTAGAATATTATCCTTGAACAGATGTTTGTCTAACCTGTAAGTTCTGAATTCATTATCTCTCAAGTGGAAGCCCTAGAAGTTGCGTCAACGGAAGCTACACCATATGTACCTATGACACCGAGGTCACCTAGGCCAAAGCCATCTGCTGCTAAGGAAAAGTAGAAGAAACCCCAAGCTGTAATGGTGAGGTAGTCACCGAGGAAGATTCCGATAAATATTATGTAGAAAGGAAAAATGGATAAGTCCAAGTAGCCCCATGAACCCTTAGATTTGGACGAAGAAGAACTTTGTGAAGGAATTCAAGAGCTGGATGCTGATGAGGGAGAGCCTCTCACCAGGCTCCCAAAGTATATCGCTCTACGAAAAGGTAAAGCAAAGGTTCCAAAGGATCCCGATAATGTGAAATTCATGATCTCTACGTCACTATTGCCAGAAGAAGTGGTATTTGAAGGTGCACTTTTAGTGCGTATCCCTGTGTTAAAAATGGAGGATTGGGATCTAGCCAATCACAAGAAATTTCCACATTTTTCCACCAATAAGTACATGACCAAGATTCATTATGAAGTGACTAGGGTTGCAAAGCTAGAACCAATGGAATGAGTAAAAGGGGTCGAGCAGACTGGATTGTTACATATGTTGTGTGTAACATTTTCACAGGTCGATTATCAATACTGTATGTATGTGCCAATTGCTCGCGCTGGTGTATGATGGGTGTTTGTGGTTAGGCGAACCCATCCTCATAACAGACATGTTGATCCATAGAATTACAAAATTTCCCTATAAAGGGGCGTATCCAGCCAAGGAGTTTGGAGGAAAAAATAAGGAAAATGAGCTTGCAGATAAAATTAAAAGTGAGTTTGGACTGGTCAAGAAGTCATGCAGATACTCTATCCACTCTATTACAAACCAAGCGATGCAATTTGCCGCTCAGTTTTTGGTCAGGAAGGTCATGCGAAAATGTCGCGCGAACGAGGTTTCAATGCCAGTTTTTTCAATGGTTGTAAAGTGCATAAAGGGGGTGTAGTACAACTAGGCGCAATATCTCTGCAAGGAATTCTTAGCAAATTGTTGCAAAGTGCAAGATGATGTCAGGGAATTTCACTATGCCTCGCTCCTACTATTGATTGTACTCGTTTCATGGTGACTTCAAGAGGATAGTCAGTTCCCTCTGTAGGACAAGGATTTATCGGAGGTAGCGAAGTTCACTTCACTGTGGGTGACGAAGGATCTGGAGAGGATCACAGAATCAAAAGCCTTCTAGATACTGGTCGAGATGGACCTCCGCACAGTGATCAGTCAGAGGCCAAGGTTGTCTTCAACCTTGTTTGAGCAGCTACATGCCTAGTATGTATAATCTAAGGTTGATTTCCATAACGTATCCATCTGCATGAGGCAAGATCCTAAGAAGACATGGCTCAAGTTTCCATACCTAGTTACAGAGGTCAACATATAGGAGATTGTGGGGACATGGCTAGGGGAGTGGTGACAACCCATAGATCATGGCGCAGGTACCAACAAAGGTGGAGACAACTCCTTCGCGTAGAGGACAACTGCACAAAAATGGAAAGAAGAAGCACAAGAAGTAGTGTGGGAATTGACCGACCAGAAGAAGAAAGAAATTGTTTCTAAAGCAACTATTGTTAAGGCAGCTACTAAAAAAGAGTGCACTACAAAGGAAGCCACAGTGGAAGTAGAGACATCTGCTTCTCAACAAACTGCAGACAAGGAAGGATCCAGGGAGGAGGAAGGAGGTAGTGGCGAGGAGCAAAGCACCCCCTTCAAATCGCAGAAGTGGACCAAGGAGATGACTTCTAGACCCATGAAGAAGAAAAAATCAGACAAGCAGGCACATGCAGATCCAACGGTCGTTACTAAGGGGGACTTGTCTGAGATTGGGGATAAGGTTAGAGAAACAACAACAGAACTATGGAAACAGTTCGAGCAGCAGTTCTAGCAATCACTTGGAAGCGTGTAGAAATTTTTGCACAAGTTATAAATATAAACAAGTTGGCTGCAAGCGAGCGTGGGCCAAGCGAGCGGGGTTCAAGTGAGCCTGCAACAAGTGAGCGAGAGTGTAATCAAAACAAAGTGGACTCTGAACCTCAAAGTCATTCCCTTGCCAAAAGGAACATTACGCGCAGAGTGAGCGGAACATAATGCCCAACTTGGAAAGATCAAAGGCGTGGGTGTGAATTTAGCCACACTACCACTTCAGACCCTCCACATGCTTCATCAGGGGGTCTCAGATGAGCTTCAGATCACAGAGCAACACACGCTATTGGTAATTTGTGAAGTCAAAATGAACAATGAGCAGATCTTCAAGAAAAACCCTCAGTTTCTTAAGGAAAAAGAAGAGCTAGTAGTGTGAAGCTAGAGCCTCAAAGCAACAATTACACAAGCGTGTAATTTAGTACTAGAACTACACATTCTAGAGGATGCAACAGCTTTAGCAAAGATTTATAAATTGGCTTCTGTAGTGCAACAATCTAAGGATGAGGTAGGCCAAGTTACCTTTGACTTTCAGATGAATATCTCGGAACTGCAGTTGAAACAGTAGCCAACTACTCCACCAGAGGTCAGTGAGCAATGCGACACAACCATCAAAGAACACATGTCTACTTTGGATAAATCGGGTTGTAATGGTATTTTTGAAAATGAAATGGAGCTATGGAAAGTAGGACTTAAACCTGCAACGACTAGGTACAAAGATCAAAGAGGCACAACAGAAAGTTGATGAGATTAAGACAACTGCATGCACTTTGGCGCCAGCCCAGCGCTTTGCGCGCTTACAAGAAATGAAGTTATTGCAGGCATAGATTCAGGAGCTGCATGACAAAGAAGTAGTTTTGAAGGCTCATATTGAACTATGGACAAAGGAAGCAAGCCATATTACTTTGGCTATCCAAGAGAAGCCGAAGACTTTCCAGCAGACACAAAGGACCATGTGCCTCATGATGGAGGGGCCAACTACAAATAAGTTGGTTGAAGAAGTACAATAGGCCATAGTACAGAGCAAAACGAACCTTGGAGTATTGAAGCTGGAGTTCAGTGACCTCCGCAATAAAGTGGAGAAGCCAGCTAAGTGACTCGAGGACGAGTCACCATATTTGTGTTGGGGGCATATTTGGATGGGGTCCCTCGGGTCAATTTTTGTAATAGTTTTTGCTAAAGAATGTAAATTCTCCGCAAAATGTGGAAAGTAGAGCACGAAGTTAAGTAAATTCAAAGGGGATTTAGTCCCTTAGGTGGGTAGGTGATAGAGTTTTTTTGAGACCTACCCATGGTCCATGGACCATGGTATTGTAAAGCAAATGCTATAAGTAGTTGAGTCATAGTAAGTCTAAGGGGAAATTGAAAAAAGAATCATTGTAAGAGTAAGGTGCCAAGGCAAGAAAGGTCTATTTCTTGTACTTAGGTGGAAGGGGAAGGCTCCTGCAGCTAAGTGCGTGGAGACCTTGGTAAGTCTGCAACTGAGTGCGCGAGCTCCTACAATTGGGTGCATAAGGGTAAGAAGTCTATATCTGAACAATTATACTTAATAACGACTATTTTGAGCCGAATCTATGCATATCAGCCTTGTTTAATGTTTCAGTTAAGTTTTTATATCTCTGCGATCTATTGTGACTTATGTGAATTAATGCTTGTTTATTACACAAAAGTAGTGAATCTATATATTTTATGCATGTTAATAATAATATAAGACCTTCACGAAGATCGGGAAGTCATTAGATATATCTATTGTTATATTTTAGGAAAGAGTAGATCTGCATGATGAAAGATCTAGGCCAAAAGGGCTTCAGAATACACAATTACTGCATGGAACTGGGAGCTCTGTAATCTTTCTGCATGATAAGTATAATTAAGTACCTTCGCGAGGATCTGAAGGTCATTTTGATATAGTTGTAGTAGTTGACAGTTGGAAGGAATAGATTTGAATAAAGGTAGATCTAAGCTATAAGAACCTTAGGAGGCCATCACACAGGCCTCTCTATGTAGAAACCTAGTTCTAGCATCCCCCAATACTGCTTTGGGTGAGACTGTAGTCTGTGCTACATATGTTGTTTCCGAAAGTTCCAGTAGTTAGGGTTTTATTGGTTGGTGCGAATAACTCTGAACCTAGATTAGGCCCCCTTAAGCCAACAATGACTTATCTCAATGTGGACAAGTGCTTGATTTAGAAGAGATGAGAGTCTGTAGAGTCTTCCTTCTCAAACTCCAATGGTTCTAGATTTTTCAATGCTAGAATCTTTAGCCCAAACCACTACTTTACCATGTATAAAAGCAAATCTATCTCATTTTTCTTCTAATGACGAAACATAAATAATATTTTTGCACAAACCTAGAACATATAGAATTTTGTTGAGATGGATGTTACCTCCTCCTTCTAGTTCAATTGATGTAGATCCAATGTTTTTTACCGGATATCTCTTCTTGTCACGAAGCTCCACAAAGTATGAGGAATTCCCTTTGGATAGGGTTTTGAGTTTCTTGTGATATCCAGTCATGTGTCTTGAAGCTCCACTATCTATCACCCATATATTTTCATTTTGAAATGTTCCGGTGAGGGTCAAGGACAATCCCTCATTCTTTGAATATTTAAGATCTTTGTAAGAGAAGAGACTATTCCATACTGCTTTGACACTTTGCTTGATTAGACTTGCAAGTGATGAGCATTTCTTGTCAAGCTTCTTCTTCATAGAATTGACTTTCTTCATGCCTTTTGCAAAACCATATCTCTAATCCCATGTTGAAGAATCTAAGGCAAGATGACATTAATGATTCTTCTAACTATGATAACTGCTTGTGATGTCTTTTTACTTACTAGGATTATCTTCTTCTTCTTATTATTATAGTGTGTTACTCAATCATCAAACAACTACCAAAACAAGAATATCAACAAGATACAAGTACACAAGATGTAGGCTCCAAGCTAGGGAAAAACCTCTCCTCTTGAGAAGGAAAACCCTTCAATCTCTTCTTATAGATTCTTTATTGACAAATATTAAGACCCTTGATCAACACTTAAGTCCTTCCAAGACCAAGATCAGCTTCTCAAGAATGTGTTTGTTTCACTGCTATCCAAACCCAACAAAATCTCTTCCGGAAACACTATTTTGACCTCCAGCCCTAACTGCAGATCTGCAACTTTGGCCCCATGACAGCGGAAATTACGTCACATGTGTGGACTATAACTGCCTCTTCTTTGCCTTCAGCTGCCTCGCTTGACCTAATTTTTCTTTTTGATATAGAAGGGGACTTTGGTGGCCCTTCCTTTAGCTCTTTTTCACGAAATCAAACCTTCACAATTAAACCTAGCTCAACAACAAAAACACTAGCAAAAAGCTGTAGAATTTCAACCCTCTTCTTCACACATGTGGAGAGAAAGAGAGAGAGAGAGAGAGGAACCCAAAACACTTCTTCTCCTTTTTCTGCCTTCTTCGCTTGCCCTTTTTTGCTTCTTCCTTCACATGAGAGAGAGAGAGAGGAATGAATGTGTCCAAACGAGGTCAAACTGTATTCTATATATAGTTATTCTAGGGGTACGAATTTGAGCTTTTAGGCCGACTTGATAGGCTGGCATGCCGACTTGGTCTTGGAAGTCTCAGTAAAGTACAAAAATAATTATTTTTACAATTTACAAGATGCACGATGGGGTCTTCATATTATGACAATGTCCTTATTTGACTTCTTGACCTAGGACAATCCTAGAAGCACTTTCAATTATTGTTTGACCTATAAAACAAATTTCTTAGGCAAGAAACCCAAGCTTAATAATAATGATAATCATTTTTTTTTTAATTTTACAAAATATAAAAATCAAAAGTACATTTCATATTTATGAATACCGGACCTAGTTACACTTTCTTCAACAACACCAACCAACAAACCTCGCGCAAGAATCTTGGTGCCAACAAACCTTGCAAAAAAAGAAAAAAAAAATTATTGAATCAACACAAAACAATAAAAAATGTTGAAAAAAAATAATTGATGTACATACTCAATCGTTTCCTCCACCTCCACCGAACTAACAGACACAATCACAATAACACACTAACATCGCTCGACACAATCACAATAACACACCAACAATGCTCGGCACAATCACAATAACACACTAACAATGAAAAAAAATTTACAATGACATCATGACCACCATATATATAAACGTTATTTCGTCCAAATAAATAGTTCGATCCTATAAATAGTTTTGGCGAATATATAGTTCGGTCGAATTATTTGTTCAACCGAAAAAATAGTTCAGCCAATCTGTTTCTTTTTGTTGATTTTTCAACTTCGTCAAAATATTCGTTTAACAGTCGACGTTAATCTAAATAGCCAATAGTTTGGCCGAATGTTAGTATAATAGTGCAGGGAATAAATATAAAAAAATCTAGCTAAAGAAAATTTTGGTTCTGTGTGGCATTTCTTGGGTTATACGAAGAGTTTCAGAAATATTCCTCACCTATAAATATACATTTGTTGCTACCATGTGATATGCTCTTGGATATATGCAATAAGTGGATACACAAACACCATGGTTTATTCAATAAGTGGATACACAAACACCATGGTTTATTCAATATTATTAGAAAAATGAATAGATTGTAAGATTTTTGAGATCCACAGATCTAGATCTGCAAAACAATAAACAAGCTTGCAAGAGAAGGAAGGAAGCGAGCAAGAATTGAGAAAAGAATGAAATTCATTGATTCTACAATATTGGTTTTAGAATAAATACATAAAAGCAACTAAGTTAAGCTTAGTTGTACATGCAATAACTAAAGCTAACTAAAGCTAAGTGTGCTTTATTTTATGTTAATGTGTACATGTGCCACATGCAAGCAATAAGTTAACTGGAGCTAATCTAGGTGCATGTACACCAACACAGCTAGTCTAGGTGCATGTACACCAACACAGCTAGTCTAAGTGCATGTACACCAACAAAGTGGATTGGGCATTCAAAGCACAAAAATATTGGTATTCGTAAAGATTTATTTAAAAACACTTGTTTAAAGTGATTATTTTTGTTAAACTACATACGGTGCATGGTGAAAAAGTCTTTTGAAGATTTTTTTTATTTAAATAAATCTTTTTTTTTAATTAAAAAAAGGGTTTATTTAAATAAAAAATTTATTTGAGAACATTTTGAGTAGGTAAAAGAAAGTATTGTTTGGGTATAGCTGTGGGAACCTTTTAGTGGCTTTTAATGCCATTATAATATTGAGAAAAGGTTAATAGAGAAATGTGTAAGTATATGTAGACATATTTATTTTTTCAAGTTGAGCAACAGAGATATTATTGAAAATATGTTTTGGTTCCAAACAATTTACATGTTTGACATAATTACATTTGCTTGTTAAGTTATAGTTATCTAATGTTCAATAAATGGAAAAAGTCAAGAGGTTTAGAGGATCAAAGCGACAACATAAGATGTTTGAGATTTTTTTAGATTTGGAAGAGAAAGGAAAAATGACATATTTGCATTGAAATACATAAACTAATCTGTAGAAGACAATATTCTTCCCCTGATTTCAGATGCCAAGACAACCAAGGAGGCCTGAGATACCCTTGAGAGGAGTTTTGATGTAAGGGGGAGCATTGAAGTTGACGATGAAGGTGAATCTATAGCTGTAGATCTACATTGAGATGAAAAGTTCGTTGAATCTCACTATGAACAACAACAAGTGGATGATTATTTGGTGATTCCATTAAGAAAACTTTTTGATGACAATTTGATGAATCCAACAACAAAGCTTGGTGATGACAATATGGTGAATCCAACAACAAAGCTTGTTGATGGAAATTTGGTGAATCCAACAACAGAGCTTGCTGATGAAAATTTGGTGAATCCAACAACATAGCTTGCTGAGGACAATGAAGCTGCCATTGGAGCAGTCAATGTTTCGGTGAATCCAACAATTAATATTTCTGATGTAAATTTTGATGAAGAATTATTGGCTAATGATGAATGGCTATAGGTGATGGAACAAAAACAACATATTGACATGATGTTGTTTGGTGAGATAATCCCACTTGAATCTAAAAACCAAGTGGAAGACACCCTGTATGCAACAACACATGTTAGAATAGAAGTGGAAGAGACAAATATAAAGATACAAACAAAGACAAAGACATGGACAAAGATAGATGCAAAGGTAAAGAAGCAAGCCCACAAAGAGAAAACAAAGACAAAGGCAAAGTCAAAAAAGTAATCGCAACACAAGAAAGCTATCATTGCAGAGCAGAATGAACAGAACCAATGTGGTTCTGCAATTTTTTTTACACTTACCATTGATTTCCAATGTGCAGGTAAATAGGACAATTATGAAGAAGACTTAAATTTCCTTGAGGTATGGCTTGCAACACCATGCTTAGATGAGGTCTACCTAGAAGCTGCAAAAATGAATATTGAAGACAACATGCATGATGAAAACATCATTGAAATTTTTAGGTATTGGAGTCTTGAAGAGATGAAATTGTATTATGGTCTTATGTTGCAACAGATTGATGATTGAAAAAATACAACAAAGATAATGTGGCAACATCCCACATACAAACCAATTTTTGAAGAAGTCCAGGACATGCTTAGACAACTCAGAACAATGGAATACCTGCACCAACAAATGAAGTAACCAAGGTTTGAAGGATACAATGAGAAGAAAAAGTTGAAACATTTTAGAGGCTACAAAATCTGGAAGAAGAGAAGAAGAAAAGTAAATGTAGTTGAAGTCATTTTTTAAGTTGTAAACCTAACTGAGACATAGACCAACAAGTTTTGTAATTAAATTTTTATGTGGTTGTAATTAAGGGGGAGTGTTGGAGAATCTAATTCCAACCACCTACTAGGTGTCAAAACTATCCATCCAAGTCTCCTAGTTCAGTTTCAGTTAGTCCAGTTTAGTCGAGTTTCACTCCAGTCATTTATTATTGAAGTTTCCAACGTAATCTTATTTAACTGATTCGTAATATTGAGAAAAGCAATTCTCTCCTCCATGTTTCTCTTCAATTTTTGTATTACTCGTATTTCTGTTGTATTTATCCATCAAATTATTACACTTTATTCATATCAACCTAAAAATATATATAATATATATATTATATATATATATATATATATATATATATATATATATAAATATATATATATATATATTATATATTATATAATATATCAATGTTTATATTAATATAATTTAAGTTGAAATTTTTAATATTTTATTATAATTATGTGTATAAATGTAATGTAAATATGTAAACATTATGCATCTAATAATAGAGTAATAAATATTATAAGTTGTTAAATTTTGTCAAACCAGGAGGTAACTCCTCAAAGGTAATCGTATTATTCATTCAGGTTCATTATTATATACAAGAGGGAGTGACTGTTTAGTTCATCTCCTGATGACTCTCCATTTTCTGTATTATTTATTTACACTAATTGCAGTTGTTCACCCAATCCCTATGATTAGGTGTCAACATTCCCCCCCTTAATCTGAAGGGATGCTAGTGAGTCCAAGCATTGTTCTGAAACTTTCAAGTTTTTCTCTTCCAAGCGCTTTGGGAAAGATGTCTGCAATATGCTCATTAGTGGAACAATGGTGAAGATGTATTGTTTTGGCATCAACATGATGTCGAATCAGATGATATTTTCTATTAATATGCTTCGCTCGATCATGGAACTTTTGGTTCTTGGCCAACTTTATTGTCGAGGTATTGTCAATCATGAGTGGAGTCGATTGTACTTGATTTACCTGCAAATATTCCAGAATTTTCCTAAGCCACACAATTTCTTCTTTTGCCTCACCTTCTGCCACATATTCTACCTTTGTTGTGGAATCTGCTGGAACTAATTGTTTGCGTGATCTCCAGGAGACAACTCGTGATCCAAGACACATAGCATAACCTGAAGTAGATACCCCAATTTCTTTGTCTCCATCAAAGTCTAAATCAGAGTATCCAATCAAGTTGAAGTCGCCCACCTGTGTACACTTGATTCCAAAGTCTTCAGTTCCCTTCAAGTACTTTAGAACTCTTTTTGCAGCACACCAATGTCCCTCACAAGGCTTTTGCATAAACCTAGAGATGATTCCAACAACAAACGAAATGTATGGTTTTGTAATAGTTAGGTAGTTGAGACTTCCTACAAGCTGTCTATACTTTGTTGCATCCTCAAATTATTTTCCTTTAATGGATGTGAGCTTTAAGTTTCGTTCCATTGGACTAGTCAGAGGATTGCATTCAATCATGCCAAACTTGTTCAACAGATTTCCAATGTACTTATTTTGAGAAAGGAATATGGACTTCAGATGTTGAGTTACTTCAATACAAAGATAGTAATGAACATAGCCCAAATCAGTCATTTCAAAACCTTTTTCCTAATTCTTTCTTTATGGATGCAATATAAGTTTCATTGTTCCCTGTCATTAAAAGATCATCTACATATACCACAAGATATACAACTGTTTTGCCAACTTTCTTGACAAATAAAGTTGCATCATCAAGATCAAAATGATTGAAGTTGAGTTTCAGAATATGCTCAGTTAGTTTTTCATACCAGGTTCGTGGTGCTTGTTTGAGGCCATACAAGGACTTCACAAGTTTGCATACTTTATGTTCATGTCCTTTCACAGTAAATCCTTCAGTCTGGGACATAAAAACATTCTCTTTTAGATCTCCATTCAAGAATGCAGTTTTTACATCCATTTGATGGACTTTCCAACCATTCTGAGCTGCTAGTGCAAAGAGTGTCTGGATGGTGGCCCATTTTGCTGTGGGGGCAGAAGTTTCCTCATAATCGACCCCTTCCTTCTGTGCAAAACCATTTGCCACAAGCTTAGCTTTGTGCTTGTCAAGTGAGCCATCAGCTTTGTACTTGTTCTTGTAGACCCACTTGCAGCCAATTGGTTTGGTTCCAAATGGAGGATCAACCAGCTTCAAAGTGTCGTTCTTTATGAGGGCATCATACTCCTTTTGCATTGCTTCTTTCCATTCATCATGAGAAGCAGCTTCTTTGAAGAAAGTTGGTTCAAAATATGTAGACAAGTTCAATTCACAATCATAAGAAACATCCATATCAACAGGTGAATTAGAGTCATCTACATCACCTCCATTTTGTCGGTTTGAATTTCTGGTCCCTGTTTTTCCAATTTCATCAGGATGAACACTTTCAAGTGTCTTTGTCAGCCACTTTGGGGGACCTTTCTAAGATGGTCCAGGGTACTTCGTTGATTGAGTTGGGACTGAATCAAGATTGAGTCTCCAATTCTATCAATTACATCACTTAAAGCATCATCTGTTGTTGGAGTTTCATGCAGGGGAGAGTGTTCTTCAGAAGAAGATTCAACATGTTGATCTAGTATAAGAATCCCCCCTTCAAGATGTGTAATCTGATTATCAAATTCTTGAAATGATTTTGCTTTTGCGAATCTATCCAAGCGATCAAGTTGACGCTCAACAACATTGTCAATTTGGATGATTCAAGGAAAATTACATCTCTAGATACAACAAATTTCTTATTTACTTCATCATAGAGGCGATATTCTTTGGAGGTGTTTGAATACCCCAGGAAGATACACTTACGACTTCTAGCACCAAGTTTGTTTCTATGTACCTTTGGTATCAAAGCATAACAGGTGGAACCAAAGACCATGAGATGTTTTACCGAAGGAACACGTCCATACCACAATTCATAAGGAGTCTTGTTTCTTATAGCATTAGATGGACATCTATTCTTTATAATGTAGCACATAGAACAGCATCAACCCAAAACATTATCTTTACATTTTTGAAGAAAGCATGGATCGTACCATATTCAAGATTGTTCGATTCATTCTTTCAGCTACACCATTCTATTGGGGATTATAAGGCACAGTTGTTTGATGTTTGATCCCATGTTGGCGAAGATAGTTTTCAAATTCATTTGATGTGTATTCTTTTCCATTA